>BDJD01002486.1:97234-110675 GCA_002564525.1 Rosa multiflora
CAAAAATCCCCCCTTTTTCGTAAATATGTATATATTTTGTTATATTTTTGTAAATATTATACTTTGTTTTAATTTTAATTGTTTAATTGTTTGACAATGACAGGTGTACCCTCAATCCCCGGAATAGAACGATCCCTATTTACTTTATACTACTAATGACATTTCAGGGTTAAATTGGTCGCTTCCCAAAAGCGACATCACAAAGTTAACGGCAAATTGGATGGAAGTACCATATGGAGAAACGGAGCAATAGTTCAGGTACCATCAGGGTAGTTTTGAAAGTTTAGGTACCAAAATGTGCATTAGACCATAGTCCAGGTAGCATATGAGGATTCTTCCCTTATTATTATCTAGTACTATCTGATCTAGTGGGCATTATTGCTTACTTTGTAAGTAAAACATGATAAGTTCGACTCACGAACTAGTTCTTATATATCCTTAGTTGTGAATTTATTCGTTGGTTGTTGTCGTTTCTATTAAAAAAAAAAAAAAAATTACACACAAGTGATCTTTTGAAACTTTAATTAGTCATAAGGCCACCTTATATTTTTTGTCTTCATAAGGCCACCTAATGCTTCAATTTTTCCCCGCTTGACCAATTTGCCCTTCCACCTTATCGAAATGAGCTGAAATAACAGCCTCTGCTCCACACATTCTCTCTCTCTCTCAACAGCCACCATTCTGCTCCACACATTCTCTCTCTCTCTCTCTCTCTCTCTCTCTCTCTCTCTCTCGCGTTGCAGATCCCTTCACAAACCCACACGACGTCGTTGCCTCTCTCTCTCCCCTTCACCGTTGCAGACCTCAGACCTCACAAGCTTGCCGGCAAAACACTTGATCGTCGACGTTCCATCACAGATCAAGTCTTGATCTCTGCCTCCGATTCTGAAGACCACCGGCACGACACTCTCTCTCTTTCCTTGATCACAGATCACCTCGTGATCTCCGCCTCCGATTCCGGCGACCACTGGCACGGCGCCCTCCCCAATCTCGCTCGCTCTCTCAGCAAACCCTATCTCCCTCTGCCAGGCTTCGTCGTCTTCGCGATGCTGAAGTTTTCGCAGACTACTGCGAACCAGATTCGATCAGCTCCTCCTACAATGCCTCAACGATGCCAACTCGGACTTTGTTCACCTAGAGCTGACTCAGGTAGTACCTCTCTCCTTCTCGCTTTTTCTTCAATTTTGGCTCTGTTTGCTTCCGATTCTCATTTCAGAGCCCTAGAATCCTCTGTTTTGGTTTCGGAGTATTCGGAATTTGGATGGAACTTCATTTTTGTTCGGTTTCGATTTTGGACGTTTAGTGAGACTATTAGAACTCAAAACGGGGTTTTGTTTGTCGTTTTGGCTTGCTCAGTGAGCTTCTGAATTGCTTTCTCAGTGTAGATTCGAACGCCGTCAACGTTGCCTTGATTTCTCAGTGTCGTTTTGGTTTGCGCAGTGAGCTTCTGAATCATTCGCATTTTTCAGTTGATTTGATTTGAATTTGAATTTACAGGTGCAAATTATTTTAAAAATCTCGATTTTGATTGCTAAATTTTCACGCAGGGTCTGTTTGGATGATGGCGATGAGTCTTCGATGGTGAGATTAGGCATAGGGAAGAGCGAGAGTACTAATTCCAGAGATCAAAGCTTTGTTAAACGTTCAAAACCTGGAATTATGTATTGTTACAGTTTTTGGATTAGATAGAAACTCATTTGTTGATATTTGTCAATTTGATAGCTTTGGTTTGATTTTGGTAATTCCTATGGATTTTACGGCTTACTCTAGTAAATGATGCTCATGGATACAAGTTATGTTGATCGATTATGATATGTGCAATCATGCAAGATTGAGCATTGTGCATTGGAAATTTGTAGTTGTTTTAATGTTTCATAGTAGTTTTTGTGTAGGTTGGTACTAGTTTTCTCAGTTGGTGATAGTAGCTTTGTTAGTCTTTGGTAAGAGTAACTTTTGGTCGTGATGATTGTAGCTTTTTGTGATGGTGATAGTAGTTTTTAACGTTGGTGAGAGTAGCTTTTGTCTGTGGTAAAAGTAGTTTTTTTACAATGGTGATAGTAGTTTTCTGCATTGGTGAGAGTAGCTTTTGTTGATGGTGAGAGTAGTTTTTGATACAAGAGTAACTCTCTAATGTTAGTGAGAGTAGCTCGTTGGTGTTAGTGACAGTAACTTTTGTTGTTGGTGAGAGTAGCTTTTGATGTTGGTGAAAACAGCTTTTGCTGTTGGTGAGAGTAGTTTTCTAGTGTTGGTGAGAGTAGCATTTATTGCTGATGAGAGTAGCTTTTGGTATTGGTGATAGTAGCTTTTATTGGTGGGGATAATAGCTTTTCGTTTTGGGGAGCATAGGTTATTTGGTAAGCAGCAGCTTTTATTGTTGGTGATAGTAGGCTTTGTTATCTCATTGGAGGTTGCTGGAAATCTTACTAGAGTAGCTTTTGTTGCTAGTGATAGTTGCTTTTGTGACATTGCCGGAAATTTTATCATAGTAGCTTTTGTTGCTAGCTACAGTAGCTTTTGATGTCAGTGACAGTAGCTTTTGTGGTTGCCGGAGACCCCCCTGAGTTGACCGGAGGACTCACCGGAGAGGAGAGAGAGAATAAATGTTGATTTTGTACTCTAGTGGCAGTTATGTAAATATATTGATTTTTAATATCCAAAATAGAACATCTTTTTTAATCTAGTGGCCTTATGAAGGAAAAAACTAGTTGGTGGCCTTACGACTAAAAAAACATTCTAAGATGCACTTACATGTAATTAGCCCTAACTAAAATTGTACAATTATTTCACATGATGCAACCAAATTAATAGTTTCATGTAATTCACGACCTCCCGTCTAGTCTCTTTCTTCCTAATATATATAGTTATATTCGGTGTTCAAATCCGCCGTCCTGTACCTGGCTTCCCCGCCAATAAAATTATGATCATCAGGCCACCTGAATACCTTATAGACATGTATCATGCCATCATTGAATGCGAAGGTTATCTTCAATATTCGGAAAACGCAGTCAAGTCAAACCAGAAATCGGAATCAAGCTTCTAAAGACTGGAAATAAAGGTCTGGCGCTCAAATGTAAGTGAAGATAATAGATCTAATATGCGGGTCAAGAATAGTGGATGTTTGAATTCATGTCCTATGTTGGCTTATTCATTCATATATATCTGAGAAAGATTGCACCAGTAAGTTAATCAAATATACTAGCTAACTTTCTTAATCACTTATGCTTTTATTGAAGGATGGGGTGTCTTGGAACCCATAGATTAAGTTTTGTATAGAAACTCCTAGTAATATGTAGTTTTCTGCTATGTAATATGTTAATGGATGAAGCAAATCCCTAAATCAAATGATGCTGTATTTAGACTGATACTAGCTAGAAAGAAACTACACATTTGATGGATATGCAAGTAAAAGAGGGCAGCCTTTTTAATGATGACCACTAAAATGAGAACTAATAGATGACTTTTGTGTTAAACCAACTTTTCAGATTTAGAGATCGTTAAAATAAATGAGTAGTGTGTTTTCTTGGTCAAATATTAAAAATCATTTTCAATTGCAATCATCATTAAATTAGCAACTAGATTTAATATATTTTGCAACATTGAATCTAGAACTAAGCAATATGATTGACCATGAGTATTCTGGTGAGTGGTTGACTAACTGAACGTCATTGTAAGATGAATATAGAGTTTTTGTATTTGTTGTTCATTTTCATTTTCCTTCTTTATTTCTTTCAAGGGTTAACATAATTATAGTCTTAACTAGGCATCAAACCTCACCACGATGCTGCGGGTCTGATATATGTTTAATCACAACAATTATAAATGTTGAAAATATTATATAAGTAATCGAAGTATAAGCTTTGAGTCTAGGCACACATTGAAAAAAGCTTAATCAAGAAAATGACCTCAATTATTTGTTGCTGCGGACCTAGTGCTCTAATGAGGTTGACCGTTGAAGAAGAGGAGCAAATTAACTTTTATATCAACCTCATTATCCAAGCTGATGTTATTAATTAGTTTCGCAGATGTAAATCTTTTTTTTTTTTTAATGACTTGGAATATAAGGATCATGACTGTATTTCCTTCTCTTGGTCTCAGTATTTTAATTAAAAATAGGCAGTACGTTCTAGTATGTACAGACTGGCATAGATTATTATCTCCAACTTGTTCAACTTGGTGTGTTCATGAACTTAATTATTTTAACTCAACCTGTAATTGTAATTGCATAGATTATTATATCCAACTTGTTCAACTTGGTGTGTTCATGAACTTATTTTAATTCAACCTGTAATTCTGTATACAACCCTGGAATGATGTAGACTGTAGAATAAGGAAAGCAGATATGATGGAAAAAGCTTGCAGATAAAATCACAACATTCTATATGACCATGCCAAATCCTTGCTCACACAGGGGTTGAAGGAAATCGTCTTTTATTTTAGTGTGTCTAGTCCAAACAGGTTTGTGTATCTTAGTTGAAATAGGGATAGAATCTTCTGGATATCCTAATCTTAGTTAGAATTGGATTAATTCGTTGTACTCAAATATATTACTTATAATCCTCTCTAAATAGACGCCCCTATGATTATGGAATGCACTACAACTTTCTCTTGAATCTCTCTTCTCTCTATTAATATTCTACAACCCGTTATCAGCATGAAGTCTTAATCCTGAATCGAATAGCTAAAACTCTAGAAAAATCTTAAAACTCGTACACCGGCTCCTAGGCTCCGTGAGCATCACCACCGAGCGTCACTGCCGTGCACCACCACTCACTGCCGTGCGCCACCACTCCACCACCATACACCACTGCTCTACCAGAGAAAGCCACCGCATCGCTGTTGCACTGCTGCATCTAGTTGCCTCTTCAAAAGCATTAAATCAAGCAACCTTTTTCCAAGTAAGTTCTTTTAAACGTTGTTTCTTTCAATTTAATTTCCACTTTCTGTGTTCGGGGATTCTACTATCCCTTCTTCTACCTCCCACCTTTCTTATAACGTGGGATAATTGAACCGAACTAGGAGGGTTCGTACTCCTCCAAACAAGTTTTTCGTGGATATATTAAAAACGATCGACCATTAAACATCATTGTTTCGGCCTGATTCAAGTAAGTTCTATTAAACGTTGCTGCTTTCAATTTAATTTCTGCTTTTTTGTATTCAGGGATTCTAATATTTCTTCTTTTACTTCCCACCTTTCTTATAACGTGGGATAATTGAACCGAACTATGAGGGTTCGTGCTTCTCCCACCAAGTTTTTGGTGGATATATTAAAAACAATCGACCATTAAACATCATTGTTTAGGTTCGATTCAAGTAAGTTCTATTAAACGTTTCTGCTTTCAATTTAATTTCCGCTTTTTGTATTCGGGGATTCTAATATTCCTTCTTTTACCTCCCACCTTTTTTTTATAACGTGGGATAATTGAACCGAACTATGCGGGTTCGTGCTCCTCCGAAAAAGTTTTTCGTGGAGATATTAAAAGTGATCGACCATTAAACATCATTGTTTCAGTCTGATCCAATATTTCTTGGCAATCGATTTCTTAGTAGCTAATTATGCTCAGAAATTCAATTTACTTTCGTGAAAGCTTTTGAGCTCCGAAATTAACCTGTTCTTGTTCCCCTTTTTAAGATGTCGAACTTGAACAAGTTTGACTATAATCCATTGGACACAAGTAGTGCGGATATCACAAATGGGTTAGTGATGTCGAAAACCACCTCCAAGCTAAACGGATCATTCCTACGATCCAAGTGCTTGACGATTCAATTGCTCAATGAGTCCCATGAAACAATGCAAAGACCCTCATTATTATGACGCGCCATATGGATGACTTGCTTTAGCTTGAGTACATGGCTATAAAGAAACCGATTACAGACAATAAATTGATTAAGAAGACTCTTTCCACATTCCCCATCTCTGCTATGATAGTAGCCAAGCAATACTGAATTGAGGTTAATGCTGGACGGATCACCAGGTTCCATCAATGGATACAGTGATGTCTGTTGTTGAGAAGCATGATAAGATCTTCGTGAAGAATTATAATTCTAGACATGTTGGGACTAAGCCCATTTTGGAGTCGAATTATAATGGCGAACCTAAAAGAGGTCAACACGAGCGAAACCCTAAAGTTAGGGATAACTAATCCAGACATTATGTTCCATACAATAGCTCTGCTCAAGAAGGTAAATGTCAAACCAATCAGCGAACACACGACCGTGGTGGCCGCAGTGGGAGGAGAGATGCGGCCCTAGGGGCCGTAATGCATATGCAAATGCACCTCAATCAAGGGAGACTAATTCAAGCCATAACGAAGTGTGTTTCCAATGTGAACACTGGCTGACCTAGTAAGGGCCCAATGGGGGCTTATGCGCCCAATGGAATTTTTTTTCATGCATATATATACCTGGAGATATATATAACAAAATGATTAAATTTTAATATTTTATTACATCTACGGCCCCACTTATCAGTTTATTACACCTAGATTTGTTTCATTTGGCCCACTAAATTATAAAAGAAAATATTAGATAGTACAAACACGCACACACACACACTCCTTCTCAGGTAAGGATATCCTTACCTTAGCTAAGGAACGGATTTCCATATTTTGGCCACTTTTTGATAACATATTCACATCTTAACCATTCAGTTTTTAGGTTCTAATGTATAGATCATCTTTGTAAATTTTCAGCTAAATTGATGATCGTTAAGGTATCAAACTCGATTAAATCAATGAACAAACTGAATCTGTCCAACCGGAACCGTTCGTGTTTATAATTGTAAATTGTAGTTTAATTTGAATGCCATAACGATAATCAATTTGGCTGAAAATTGCATAAGTGATCTATACATTAGGACCAACAAACTGAATGGTTAAGATGTGAATATGTGATCGAAAAGTGGTCAAAATATGGAAATTCGTTCCATAAGCTAAGGTAACGATATCCTTAGCAAAGAAGGCCTGATATATATATATATATATATATAAGTCCATTTTCACTTCCGCCCCATTTTTTACTTTGTTGAATTTCTTTATATACTAATGGTGAAGAAAAACAAATTATACGCCCCTAATTATATGAAATTCTGGGTCCGCCACTGGATGCGAAGCATCTGATCATTGGGAAAAAGTTTGTAAAGCACCTGAGAATGTAGTTGCAGCATTTAAGGCATAGAGGAATGCAAGAGAAGCTCATCTCATGAAACATGAAGATCAAGATGTCGAGCTGAAGGTTGAGGACTTCAAATCGATCTGGAAGAGACCACATGGATGTTAAGGATTTTTAGAGTCTTTTATATTTCCAAAATTTTTTGTAATTAATGGCATTTAAATGCGATATATAGGCATGATTTGGATGAGAGTAGTGTTTTCAAGTGAGCCCAGCTTCACCAAAATCTCACCTTATCTTACCTGGTCACGGCTACTTGAGGTTACCTAAAGAATTGAGTATCGACCTTTGATTGAATTTATTTTCTTTTTGGATTAGATTTCTGGTCGTGATATGGTGGTTTGTGTTTTAAATACTTCAAACTGACATTCTTTCTTTTGAGCTGTACGAAGCATGGATCAAAAATTGATTCATGCTAGGGATGGCAATGGGGAGGGTAGGGTAAGGGGATTAAATTACCATCCCCACACTATGCCAAAAAGGCCTTCAGACGACACACTTCAGACGACATAAGTTTTGTTTTATGTCGTCTGAGTTTTTCAGACGACATAATTTTTGTTTCTGTTGTCTGAATATACACTAAAACCATACTGGTTTAATTTGGAAAAATGGTGAGCATTCAGACGACACATTTGTGTAGTTGTAGAAGGTGGTGATTTCCTATCTCAAATTTGGATAAGTGGTGAGTATTCAGACGACACATTTGTGTAGTTGTAGAAGGTGGTATTTCCTATCTCAAATTTGAATAAATGGTGAGCATTCAGATGACACATTTGTGTAGTTGTAGAAGGTGTTGATTTCCTATCTCAAATTTGGAGGGATATCCAAAAGTTGATGAGCTTTTCCCTCTCAAATAGCCAAGCCCTAGTTAACTAGAAATTGACATTCGGACAACATTTAAATGTTGTCTAATTGTGGAGGTTGTTTAAAATTTTTTGACTTACTTTGGCTTGTGCTTTTTGACCTCTATCCCTCGCAATTAAGTCATTTTCTCTCCTTCTCACTCTGCTCTCTCAACCCGACCTGGAACCCGCGACTTGTGCTTTTTGACCTCTATCCCTCGCAATTATCCTTCTCATCAGCTCTCTCAGATCTCAATTCTCACTCTCTCGATTCTTCTTCTTAGCCTCTCCTTCTTCTTCTTGGTCTCTATTTCATCTTTCGCGTCCGGATTATGGAGCTCTCCAACAACCAGTAGAGCACTCTGGAAAAATTAGGCTTCTTCGCTATTTAGGTTCTTCCATTTGTGGGCTTCTCGATTTGGGGATTTCACAAGTACTCAATTAGCCACTTCGACAATCCAATCTTGCTTAGATTCATTCAGTTTACTTCGACATCCATAGCTGGTGAGTTAAATTCGAGATTTTAGATTAGGGTTTTGATTATTTGGCAAAATTTAAGAAATCTGGGGCTTGCTAAATCAAATCAAAATTATTCTGTCATGGTCTCAGAGGATGGAACTGCTCCAGCTACTACACGAATGGGAAATCCATTCTCTCCTTCTCAATTTTTTTATCTTTTGTGGGTAATGGGTAAAACCAAATTGGGGTTTTTTTGTCTGATTTTGATTTTGGGGTTTCATTCTTATTTTTATTTTGGGGTTTGTTTATGACTTTGATTTTGTGGTTCCTCACTCTGAGGATAACTGCAGGAGGCGTTCTAGAGGCAATCCAGATTCAAGAGAATTTTTGTGTTTAGTGGAAGCAGTCTGGTTATCGAAGAACATTTAATATTTTTGTACATAGGTATTATTTGCGCATCAGCATTATCGTTTTGAATTTAAACTTTGTTAGTCTTTAGGGTAGAGTTTCTTTGCTTTGGTATATATCACTGAGCTTATGTGTTTTTGGTTTGTACAGGGAGAGGGAATTTCAGTAGCAAGATGATCGATTTAGCTATGAAGACGACCTCAAACTCTTCGTCGACAACTCTAGATCGATCAAGACCAAGCGTACAGTTCAGTAATCAATGGTGTTTCTATTCATGTTATTAGTTAACTGATAAAGATAAAGCCTTTAACCCTCTTAATATGTTCTTTAATTTTCTAGGATTATTCATATGATATGAAGTAGAGTATTCACAATTGTGTTGGGCTTTGATTTTTGCGTGTGCTTTTGTTTTCAATGGGATTTTCCTATTGGTGGTGGCATCAAAATGATTTTGTTTTTGGTTTTTGTTTTACTGAAATTGGGAGGTTGTTGTTAGCCTAATCGCCAAATTCAAAACCACTGGAAGTAGATCTTGGTAAGGAGAAATGTCTTTAATAATCTGCCATCTTCAACCCAACTCAACTCAGGCATTTTCTTTGTCCATCTTCAGTAGATCTTGGTAAGGAGAAATTTCTTGGTAAGGCATTTTCTTTCTCCATCTTCAACAGATCTTGGTAAGGAGAAATTTCTTGCTAAGGCATTTTCTTGATCTGCTGAAGGAGAAATTTCTTGCTGAGGCACTTTCTTTCTCCATCTTCAGCAGATCTTGGTAAGGAGAAATTTCTTGGTAAGGCATTTTCTTTCTCCATCTTCAGCATTTCCATCAACAACCCAACTTAGGCATCCTCTTCCTCCTCCTCCTTCTACATTAGGTAAAGGTCATTTTTCATGTTTGCTTTGCTAAGTTCTTTGTTTTGATTTCTAGGAATTTGCTAGAAAATTTTTTGACATTGGAATTTAGCAATAGGTGGTTAAACATATATAGCCAATAAGTGGATGCGTTGAGAGTGTGGTTTTGATATGGGTTTCAAAGTTTTTTACTGTTTGTGTTTGAATGCCACTCCTTGAAATTGGTATCATGTGTTCACTTACTAGTAAGCATAATATTTTGAGCACTTTTGGTAGTAGTAGAATTGTGTTTTCTTGTGTCTTGTGTTTGAGTAATAAAGTCTAGAATAAGATGAGATGAGAATGTCTTGAGAGTGTAAGTAACAAGGTTTTAGATAGTCTGATGCTGTAGGACATAATGAAAGAGATGTAAATAAGGATACAGTCAGTGACTGATTTACACCATCCCCTAAAAGATATTAATTGTGTACAAAAAATATATGAATAAGGGATAGTTCACTCCCATTTTCTCCATTTTCGGTACCCTAATTTGCAGTCTTGATGCTTCATGAGCAAGCAGCTCCTGTAGTTACTTAAAGAATGCTAGCTACATATACTTTGACTCCAACTACTTGAAGTTTGACAAGTTCGATGATCTTTGCCCGCTTGCACTTGTTAAAGAGGTACAACATCAATGTCTTCTATTTTGGTTACCTATGTAACATGACCCATTTACATTGATATTATAAGAAAATGTTTGTTTGTTGCGGTGCTGTTTGTTATTGTAAGGCATTGTGACTTAATCCTTGACAATAAGCCATTTCTTTCAGAATTGTGATGATGTACTAGTTCCTACTGATCATGTAAGTCGAAGTTATAATGATAAATACTGCTATGTGACACCTCCCACTTTCTTTATAGTTTCTCAAGTTATAATTTACAGTAGTCATATTAAGTATACCCATCCAGATGCAAACTAGTCATTATTGCTGAGCAAATCATATAACTCTAGTCAGTCCCTTGTAAAGCCACTTTTTTTCTTCTTTTCTGAAGCATCTCTAAAGAAATTAAAACTTATATATCCTTATTTTTGCATATCCAATATTATCCATCATTGACCAAACTTCTTTTTATTAGTTAACTGAGAGAGGTGGTTACATGGACCCTTGAAGCTATGTGACGCACCAGGAATAAGAGGTGCCTACGGGTGTATGTCAATAAGGATATAGGCATTGAACAAGGGTAAAGCTATGTGACACCTCCCACTTTCTTACATACCAACCTTCTCAGCTTTATCAATCTAGTTACTCCCTATATATGTTGTATTTGCAGGGACATCTACAATCATTTTGTAAGTGATGCAACTGGAGGAGCAACTTTATGCAAACGAAGATAGGTACTCCAGCTGATCCCTTCCCAGCAAGGTTTGTTTACTTTATTTTAAAAGAAATATGCACATATATAAGAGATCATCAAGATTGGGAATCAAGAAGGGGGGGATTTGCAACATATTTGGGATCAGTAAGGTGAGTATTACATATTTCCTTATAGCTTCCTCTCTTATTGATTGGTTTTTCTTTTTTTTTTACTTTTCTGCAGTAGGTGTCTCTTGATTTATTTACCTTAACTCTTGTCTTATAAGTTTCTTAAGCATTCTCTCTAGTTAGGTGGGACTAGTTGTAGCATTGCAATGTGGTCATTAAACTTTTTTTTTTTTTAGAAATGAATTATATGGTTAACCAAAATTGTATTGTTTATAATGAATTTAACTAGTACTGGATGCATCTATAAATGGTATTTTCTGTATCAGAATTTTTACCACTGACTATGTTTGTCCTTCAGGCTTGTAACTCTATTATTATTTAATTACCAGGGACTTGATCTTCAACAATCTAACTAGACAAATACCAGACTCACTGTTTAATTTGAGTTCTCTTTCCATCCTGTAATATCTCAAGCGCTCGTACTTGTTTTATTTTCCTCCTAAATGTACTCTTCAAGTACTACTTGAGGCATGTATTTCTGTCTTCATGATTAGGTTTCTTGGAAACAATAAGTTGAATGGCGCTCTCTCTGAATCGAAAAGCTCATCTCTTCTCAATGTGTAAGTACAGTACTTCAGCATGTTTTCTCTAAACATCATCATAATTCATTACACTTGGAGTTTTCTGATTTTTCTGATAAGTATGTTCTGTATTTGATGAACTATCTGAGTCATCTCTTTGTTGATAAATATAATGTACTTACTTCGGCTTTATCTGAACTGTACAATATCAGCTTCTACATGAACTTGAAGGATTCTGAATGCCCCCACTTCTTTTTCTAATTAACTCATAATCTTTTTGAGTGACCTCACTACTAGGTGCTACTGTTCGTTAGTTGATAATTTTTACTAAATGCCTACAACTAAGCAATAATTCCATAGAAGTACAGATTTATATGCAGTGAGCTATAATAACTAGTGAACAGATGTTTCTCACCACTAGAATTTATCGTAACAGGACTATTTGACAACAGTATGAGAAGGAAAATAGTAAATAACAATGAGTTGCAGCTAATTGTCTAAAGTTCAGCCCACAGCGTAGCTACTTTTTCTATAGGAGGCTTGCATTTATTTATTCAGTAATTTACTAATCTACTGTTTCTGTCCCATCAAGTTGGTTAGGAGCCCATTCTTTGTCCTACAACTTGTTCAGTCAGTCAGTCAGTCAATTTTTTTTCTCAAGATATGGCTTCTCATTGCTGGAAATCCTAAACCATAATCTTGTGGGTTCATGGGAAAACATGGAGAAATAAGGGTTTTAGATTCAAATTAATATGATGCAAAATCATATATCAGAGTATCGATAGGCTTAACCAATGCCTGAATTTTGATAATGGTCATGGTATTATTATATTTAATTATGTAATTGATGTATTTGTCATGACATGTATGCAGAGATTTATCATACAATAATCTAGTTGGGAGCATTCCTTCTTGGGTCAACGGAACGAGTTTACAGCTGTATGTCCTGATATTGCAGTACATATCAGATTTTCTGTTTGCAACATGATTCTTTTTTTTTTCCTAACTTAATAACTGCTTTACTTTTTTATATATCAATTTGTTAGTTTATCAATGTCAGTTTTTCCAGCAATCATAACGATTTTGTTTTGGTAGGATGTCCTTGCATTTATATACTTTATACGATGACATTAACTTTGAGAATTTCTTTGGGTCTATTTGCAGTAATTTAGTTGCCAACAACTTCACCCTTGACGGTTCAAACAGCAGGTGATTATGTGCATCTTAGCTCACTTTCAGTATATTGAACATTTGATTATGTATATGAGTTACAAGTCATTATCACACATGCCTGTCATTGTTTTGTGCTTTTGTTTCTCAATTGAGGCTGCATCCAAATCCGCGTGGTACTGGCTTAGATCCTGAATCAAATCTCTCATTATTTCAGTTCTAACTCAGGCTTACACTGTCAATATATCCAATGATCTATTGGCCGTATCATCATATGGTTTCCCAGATCTATTAACATGTTATGTTTGTTTCTCCCCTATTTTGGTGATAGTCATGCATGATTGTGTAGGAAGCTGTCAAGGGACAATTATGGAGATTACGTGATCCCCAGGGGAAGCCACCAGGTGTAATACAGTAGTATAGCTAGCTAGTTCGTATATTTAACTTGTGTCTAGTAGAAATTCTTCCTTCATTAAGTATTTGGACTTGTCTGCAGATTCAA
>BDJD01002486.1:110967-164526 GCA_002564525.1 Rosa multiflora
CAACAACATAAGTTAGACGAAAGTGTTGGCTAAAGCATATGATAACAACAAATAAGTGTGGTTGGAATTAATCACAGACAATATAAAAGACCTAATAAAAGACCTTTCACACAACACATAAGTGTCGTATGAATGTACCCTAGACCGACATTTAATTGTAGTCTGAAATACTTTACGACCACAGATAATTGTCATTTAAAGTAAATTAGCACAACCTTTAATTGTTGTTGTATGAGAGAAGACACTACATACGAGTCTTCATATTTCTTATTTAAGGGCATTCAGACCACACAAATAAGTCTTGCAAATCCGCTTCACACAATAGTATTTAAAAAAGACTGTGGTTGGTTTGTTTATCAGACAATACAAAACTGTTGTTGGAATGCTTTTAAAGAAATAGATCACAATGTTCCCAAAATGTAAAATTCATCAGACAACACAAGACTTTTTTTTTTATGTCGTCTGAAAAATCAGACGACAGAACACTTCTGTCGTCTGATGCCCCCAAGAGACGACACCGTACTAGACGACATATTTTTGTTCGTTCAGACGACAGAACAGTTCTGTCGTCTGAAGGCCTTTTTGGCATAGTGCCATACCCGACTTCATTCCCCATCCCCTTACCCTCCCCAATCCCCGTCATAAGAAACTGGGGATTCCCCGTCCCCGTCCCCGTCCCCATTGGGGATTAGGTCCCCGTACCCGCCCCAATCCCCGTTAACAATATTACTAATTTATTATATAAAAACTCATACAAATAATTATTGATTGTAAAGTATGAAGTTAAAATCAAACATCAACATAAAATAAATTCTTTATTTAAATCAAACAAAAACAAATATAAGTTTCGCTTAAAAAAGAACAATAAAAGTCTGCATTCGACAAAAAAATTCCACAATCAACTGCTTAGTGTAACCTAACAACTTACTCATTCACTCCAACAAGGTGAATTGAATAATATCAAAAATATATTGACAAAAAGATGAAGTTTACATAGATATATTTATAAATAATATCAAAAATATAATATATATATATATATATATATATATATATATTAGATAATTCTTATTGGGTGGGTATAGGGATGAGGATCAAAATACCATCCCCACCCCGTACCCGATTTCAGAATTTGAATATTAGGGATCCCCATCCCCGTTACCCGATTTCCCCCAAATTTCTCCCCATTAGGGTCTAATTAATACCCGATGGGTACCCTACCCTATGGGGATTATTGTCATCCGTAATTCATGCGAACCCTCGAACGACCGCCTAGCCTCCGGCCGCTGAAGCCACTATCCCTCTGCTGCACCACTCCACTTTTTGACGCCAAAAACTGCGTCTTCCCTGCCTCATGTGCTTCTCACGTCAATAATGGCTTCCCGGCTCAACAGAAATTCTAATTGGTTGCTTTTAAGCCCATCGCTCGTTCTGCAAAGCCTGTTCCTTAGGGAAATTAGGACCGAGACCGTCCTACGCAAAGGATATGAAAGTACTCATGTCATTTTTACATAGAATCCAAGGGGATATTTGTGGACCTATTCAACCACCTTGCAGACCATTTAGATATTTAACGGTGTTCGTTGACGCGTCGACACGCTGGTCACATTTCGCGCTTTTGTCCACACGTAATACTGCATATGCTAAACTCCTAGCACAGATTATTCATCTACAAGATCACCACCTAGATCATTGTACTAAGTCAATACATCTTTCAAAAGAGGGGACGTCCTGTTGGAAGTTTGAACAAATTTCCTTATGGGACGGCAAGGAAAGGAAAAGGTTCGAAATTAAGGTGACAACAAATTAAACTAGAAGACTGCAAGTAAGAGGAAGAAGACCAACATGTTGCTGAGCTTGTTAACTGCTGAAGATGGAGTTGGTCCCAACCCTAAGGGGAAGGAGCTGGCCCTAATTTAAATTTTATGCTATTAGACATTTGGGTGCAAGCCTTTTTTAAGTAGGAATAGCTTCTATATGCTTTTCTGAGATATTTCTAGTTGTTATCTGTACCATAATTGCATGCTGGCAGGTTAGACTAGATGAATGATTTTTCCTTATGAAGCGAGGTTGTTCTTACTTGGTTAGGCTAAAGTCATGTAAGCATCCCATAAACTTTAATGAGTTTAGTATTGACTTAGATAGATTGTCTGATTTTTTGCCAGATTTCTTGTATAAGTGCATGTTAGACTCTGACATGTTTTATGACTGTGGTTATCTAATAATATCAATTCCTATAAAAAATAAAAATAAAAAAGTCAAATTAATTGGCTCATCATCTGGTCTAAAGTTAAGGGTTTATTAGGGTACGTTGCATCTAGCATTAGCAAGATAAAAGTCTTGCACATTTACTTATTTTCAAATAGCATTGTGCTCATGTTAATTGCAACCATCATTTTATAAATATAGACACAAATACCTGTGACCTATTACACATTCTCATCCATAGCACTAACATGACTTCTAATAATAAGCTAGCTCTTCAATCTTCTCTCATCATCACTATTCCTCATTCTCTCTTCTCCTTGCTGATTTCTCAATCTTCATCTGCCGACGTTCCTCTCAACACTTCCCTCCAGCCAGAAACCATCCACCACGACAGCTTGATCTACCACCGCAAGAAGTGAGTCTATCTTTGTATGGAGGTGGTTACTAAATGAACAAATATATTAATTTAGCATAAACGAAACCCCATTTGTCATACCAAACATAAATTTTATTTCACTTTGAAGAGAAAAATGTCTCCAGATTGTACAAAAGAAAAGATAGGAAACTATGTTTCAACATACTAACGATCTTCACACAACATTAAAAAAACACGGAGAAAACTTGAACCAAGTTTCTCATATTAAGCCACCAGTGTAAGGCACCCCTGTCTGAGGCAGCCAATTATCCCCCAATATGAAGTTGGAGACTGTAAAGTTGGCAGCATCAGTTGCACCGATCACATGGTAACCAGGCCATGTAACTCTGTTGCTAGTGTTTGATCCAGGTCCTGTATTATTGTACTCAGCATAATACAATGTGCTCAGTGCAAAATCTCCACTCCACGCAAGCCAACCAGCAGGATCGATCAAACTATCCATGAAATTCTGCAAGTAAACCGTCCTCGAATACTCCTTCCATGGCCTCCCAAGATATGTCTTGACAGTGAAGTTACTTGAAGCCAAATCAGCCGCGGCTGTAATGGTGCAATTCTGGATTGAAGTCCCTGTGTTCTGATTCGGGTCCGTTCGACCCTGAGCTGTGATGGGATTCGATTGGCCTTTGCTGGGCTGGCGAGGGTATATGTTGCAGTTTTGGAAAACAACTGCAGCATTTCCGAATATGAAATCAACCGTTCCGTATATGTCACATTCTCTGTAGAATTGTCTCATAGAATGTGGGTATAAGGTGTCTTGGTATCCCTCAAAGCTACAGCTGTAGAAAACTGACAAGTCGGCTCCATTTCGAACTGCAACTGCTTGCCCCATGCTTGGTCCAGCAGTGTTTCGAACAGTTATGTTGACTGCTATAAACCCTGGTGCTACCACAGCTGCAATATGATATAGTTACTGTTATAAGTCATCCATTTGTAAATGTAAAAGTCTGTGTCACACTTTTAAATTCAAAAACTCTTTTAGTTTATGTTAGCAATCTACCGCGTGTGTTATCATGAAACTCACCTAAAGTGGCAGAGTTGAAGGTGGTTGAACCGCCTCCAACGCTGTTGTTTCCTGTGATGATCGTCTGATTAATACCGTCTCCGATCAGCAACAAGTACTTCTTTTTCGATATAATTGATACGTACTCTTTATAAACGCCGGCAGTGACATATACCAAGAAGTAGCCATCACTAGCAACAGAATTATTGGGTGCAGCATTGATAGCATCATTGATGGTTGTGAAGTTTCCACTTCCATCTTGGCTCACAACCACAATGTCCTTCACCAAAATTTCTTCATCTCCGGCTTGAAGAAGGTGCCTTCTTCGATTTATAACCGAGTCGTAAACTGCACGCGCTTCGCTTGACATTTTCAGTGACAATCGCCCCTTTCGGAAACTGAGATGCTTTTTCGACTGGTTTGGTGTTCCATTATTTTTGTGATCCTTTGGGACCCAACCCTTTGTAACCAACGCTAATGAGACACTGTACAAATTTGTACCATTAGAAACGGATACTGAGAGATCATTTTGGACTGAACTCACAGATTGAAGGCCATCAGAACACGTCTGCTGGTTGGTTAAGATGGCACTAAGCAGGGTTTGGACATCATCAGCATCGGAGCTAGGAAGAACACCGCTTGTTTTGTTAACAGTTTCAAGAGTGTTTGAGAAGAAATCAATGTTTAACAATGCAAGCGACTTGCAATCCTTGAGGGCTTGGATTTCCAGCTGTGATAAACTGGAACCACCTTGAACATATTTGTTGATCAAATCCAGAAGCTTTTGGGATTGGACGAATGAGTGTTGGACTGACAAGCGGCCGAAGTCATAGACAGTGGCATTTTTGTGAGGGAGGACGGAAATGCAAACAGAAGGGTGTGGAGTGGACTTGCATATGGTTTCGGGCGGAACAGAAATGCTGAGAGGAACATCTGCAGCTGAAGTTTGAGATATAAACAAAGCGAAAATGATGAGGAATAGTGAAAATGATGAGGTTACAAGAGGATTGAAGAGCTTAGAAGCCATTGAAGAAGTTAAGGCCAGGTAGCTAGAGAGAAGTCCTTTTGACTTGTGAGGAATGCAGTAAGTGAATTGGTCAAGGGGGTTTGTGTCCTATTTATAGCATGATTAGGCTGATACAACTTGATTATTATTTAAGTTAAAGAATATTGTTTTTGAAAAATTATAACGTGTGATGCTCTTTTTTTTTTTGTCAAGTATAACGTGTGATGCTCTTGAGAATGATACTTGCACTTTATTCAGTAAAATTTATGTTCAGACTGCATTAATTACATGACACATAAAGTGGATTACATTTACTAGACTACGTACCTTAATTGACTGGGTTTGCTCATTAACATTTTTGATCGAGATCACGAGGGTTCCTCAAATTGACTAGGTTTGCTCATTAACATATACCACGCAAAACCGCATTATCATTGGGAGCTCGGTCGACCATAGGCACTTTGAAGTCTAAAGAAGCAATCTCTGATATTTGTAAATCGGTGGATTCTATGTAAAGGATATTGAGGTGGTTAGGAAGGTCCTTGAAAACGTGAGAAATATGAAATATATAGGGTAGGTATATTAATGAGCCGGGCCTAGATGAATCCGATGATGATGATTCTCGGCTATATTTTTAAAATGTTTAAAGCTCGACTCAAGGTTAAATAAAATTTTTCAAGCTCAATGTTGGTTCGCTTGTTTTGTTGGTGAAATAACATTAGTCTAGTAATACAAGTTTCTGTTGTAAATATTAACGTGGCTATTCAAGTTATAGCAATTAGTGTTGCATCATTTGTAAGTGGAAGATTTTGAATTCGGCATACGGATGAATACTTGTTTGATTCTAATTACTGTAAAATATAAAACAAATCATTAAATTGAACAACTAAATAGTCAATTAACTACCAGCTATCACTCAAGCTTTAACAAAAGAATTGACTAACATACTCGAGTCTATTCTTAAACATATACAAGTTTTTCATTGTTGACAACTTGACATGAGCTGTGTTTTTTCAAGTAGTTTCTATTATGATTTATTTTGTATCAATTAACATTAGTGTTATAGTTGACTTAGAATAGGATAAATTACTTTTTCCCTATATATACATGGTTGTAATACTATATAAACCTCCTTGTGAGATGAATATACTTAAATATTATTCCATATAGTTCAAGATTATTCATGACTTTAACAAGGTGAATATTACAGTGTTCAAGCTCAAGTCATTTCTTTATGCATGCACATGAATAGAACGAACCAAAGATAAGTTGAACATGAGCCGAACTCGAATTGTATCTAGTGAATTTACATATCCAACAGATAATTTGAAAATGAGGATGCAAAATCTTTTTTAAGTCTTGCTTAATTGAGATACATATAACCTTTGCAGTTCTTTGTCGACGTTCCATGTCCTATATATCATTTGGAATTTGTCAACTAAGTTGGGTACGGTACTGCTGCCTGCCTAATTCAATTATCTGTTTTGCTGGTGAAATAGCACGATCGAAGTGTCTCCCCTATTTTATCTAGCTCAGAGGTTAAGAATTGTCACGCCCTCATTTTAAAACACAAATAAAAATCAATATATAATCTCATAATTATACATGCGTGATGGTTCAGCCATCAATACAAAATATCTGAAAAACTTTTTCCTTTTAAATCAAGTACAAACTAATACCCTGAACCTACTATATCAATACAGGCTCGCTCCGCAAAGTCAAATATTACACAAATTTACAAATTAAATTGTCACAACAAAATAATAAGTAAATACTCCTCAGAGCCTACTACAAGGGGAAGTCTTAATAACGGTAAAGTCACAAAATTGGCTTCCTACCGTAAAGCTGCTAGCACGCTACCTCAATTTCAGTCACGATTACCCTGACCTGCAGGATTCACTAGTACAAAAAGTTAATCACACAACACCAATCACACAACGGAACAGAAATCATATGTTGTGTGTTTAAGTAAACTCTATTGTACAACGGTATTAGTGATGTTTTGTTGTGTGAATGTCAACAAAGTGATAACTTTTTTATCGGAACTACATTGCACAACAAAATTAAGTATTGTCCATTGTTTGAGTTTTAAAAAATTTAGCTGCAGATTTTCCTTCACTCTGCAGTCTTGGTTGCCTCTTGAAACACTGAAATTTGGGCTACCACGTACAACGATATAACTATTTATGTTGTGTGATTGAAAAACTGAGCATAAAATTTTGAGGAAGTTTGCTTGAATGCCATCCACTAGGTACGCCAAGTGCAAGTTGTAGAAATCAGACAACAGATTTAAGCTATTCTGTTTGTGACTGTTTGTGAAGTAGGAACATGGGCGGTAACATTTTTAACCAAAATGTTGTAGGCGGCATGTTTCCCTCCATGTTTTCACATTTTGATTTTACGTAGTGCACTCATACGACAGTTTGTTAAGTTTCTGTTGTGGGAGTGACTTTGATAAAATTTTAAGGTTTAATTGCCATACCACATCATGTCTAAAAGAAAAAACAAAACAAAACGTACCTCTCGACTCTCTCGACATCCCGACCCTCAGAATAGCTTCTCGATCCAAATTCTCTTCGTCATTGTTCTTCTCTTCACTAACTCCACTCCTAATTCTCTCTCTACCTCTACTCCAATTTACCCTGTCACTGTGTTGCTTGACCTCCGATTTACTCTTATCCTTGAAACCCTAATTCACCAATTAGGGCTCGCTCTTCATCTTTGATTGAAATTGATCTCGTTGGTAGGACGACATTAACGAGAGAAAAAGAGAGAGAAGCCATGAACACGATACACTACATGGAGGCGAACACCACTGGCGCCACCGACAAGCTCAACGAAGTGGACATCGAGTCCGGCGAGGTCTTGTACCCCGGCCCCTCAGTAAAGGCGTGAACCAGCAAGGTCTATGGCATCTTATCCGCTCAGCTTCTCCTCACCACCGCCATCTCCTTCGTCACCGTTCTCTACACTTCTGTCAAGGTTTGGTTTGGACAATTAAAGTTGTGATTTTTAGGATTGAATTTTTGATTATGAGGGAGATAGGCAGGGGCGGAACTACAATCAGGTCTGACGGGGTCTGGACCCCCCCCCCCCAAACAAAAAAAAAAAAAAAAAAAACCAATCTCACACTACCACGTACGTACTTGATAGGTAAGAGAAAGAAAAATATAAACAGAAATGTGATTGTCCATGTGACTACTATATCACATAATAAAATATTTAATTGAATTGGTTAACAAAAAATAATTAACAACTTGTTAAATTTTTTTTATTTATATAATATGCCACAGATGTTAGGATTTTTAAATTTTAATGGTTTTGAATGTGAGAAATTTTATGTCTCCTCTATTGCGAGCAACAGTGGAACTAAATTTCCATTCTCAACTTTTTTCATTCTCAATTTACAAATAGTATGATTTTATAATATTTTATAGATTTAGCCATTTAAATGATTACTATCATCATGTTTGACTAAATTCTTTATTCATATGAGTATCGTTTCACTGTTGTTATGGATATTAAATTAAATTTTAATAAACTTGTAAATGAAAAATAATCTACAAAAAGGGCTAAATTTAACATATAGTTAATTTAAATAAGTAATTGAAAATTCTAAACCTAGTCTGTCAAGGTTTGGTTTGGACAATTAAATTTGTGATTATTAGGATTGGGTTTTTGATTATGAGGGAGATAGGGTTCTGGGTTTGGAGCAGATTTTGAAATTAGGTTGTTTTTGGTTTTGGGTCTGTTGATTGTGGTTTAAATTTGGGTTCTTTGTGTTATGGTCTGTAGGATGAGATGGAAATGGCAAAGGCTAGTGAGGAAGTTGTGGTGCAAAATTCTAATACATGTGAAGAATGTGGTGCTAGTTTCAAGAAACCTGAATATCTCAAGCAGCATATGCAAAGCCATTCTCTTGAGGTATTGTGTTTGTTGGATTTTGTTTGTCTATATAGACTTCATAAGAATTGCTTGATCTTATGAATTGAGTGTAACTCTTTTGTAGAGAGACACATCTCATTATATATTTGGTTGTATGAGAATTGCGAAAGGAAAAGTATCTGATTGCCTGATTGGCAGTGAAATAAGTGGCATCTTGTATAAGAGTCTGATGATCCTGCTGATGTTTGATTTCAAAACAGTTGAGATTTTTGTGCTTTTTTTGTTTAAGTTTTTGTATGTTTTTCATCTATTGAAGATAGAGTTTTTGCAGGAATCAACATGTTTAAGAACTATACCGTTTGGATCGCGTGAAGCATTGGATCCCACCAAAGAACTCCAAAATGCGAATGTAGCTAATGGGCAGTTTGATAGATACTCTTATGATTCTTTCGGGTGACCTTGTCCAAGTTGTTACAAAGGTATGCAATTCATGGCATTCCTTGGATCTGCTTCTCACATTGATTTGAGCTCACTACCTTCAATCGCTAGTAAGTCTCAGTCTCTCTCTCTCTCTCTCAAAATGAATTTCTAGCTTCTGTTTTTGAACGAAACTAAAATTTGATTGATTGGTTAATCTAGAATGTGTTGTAGTCATAGGTACAGCATCAAGGGACGTGTTTATCCAGCGATTCTCCTCGTCAAGAATAACAAAGTTACCGGAAAGGCAAGCTCTCTCTGATCAGTTATCACAAAATTTTGATATAATGGTCATGTTTAGGTCATTAGTTAGTTATGGATGTGATTAGGGAGTTGAAATTGCAGTCAGATTACTAGCCTCTTCTGTTAACTAGTGCATTTCTAGGTACCAAAATTGTGTACGCCAACTCATGTCCAGTTTCTGTGCTACTACTGCCTTATTGCTTATTATGTGGTAAATAGAAAATTTGTTATTGCTTTGGTTTCAACTCTTCTTATTTAGTAAATGACCTGTTTTATTAGCAGTTACTGCCTTAAAGTTGCGTATCAGCTTGATTATTTAGGTTGTTGTATGCATACATTTGCTGTTTATCTGAGAAAAACAGTATGCCCGATTCCTCCAACAATTAAATGTATTGCTGTAAATAGGACAACATTTGCTTTTAATCAAATCAAATATACAAGGCTCCTCCTTCAGTAAGTTATTTCACATTAATAAAAACTCTTAAAAGTATGGGATATGTTTTGAGATAACTTTTGGAATTAGAAGTATGCCTTTCCTTGTTCAAATTTTACTGCAGCTATGGTCTAGGTTCTTGCATCTAGTATTGAATATTAGTCATGCCTGGTTCATATTTAATGCACCTAGGCAGGGTAGACATCTTGGGTTCCATTTTTCTTGTTACGAAGTGGAACTTTTGCGCATCCTTTGTTTTATGCGTAGTTGAATCTTCCAAGATTTTGATAATTTTCATGTTGAGCGAAATCTCTTCAAATATTTTCTTTGTTTTGATCTTTAGTACTGATTGCAAACTTTTTTGTTTTTCCAATAATTTATGTACTTGAATGGATAAAAAAACATTCATGATGCTTTAATGTTATAGGTAGGAGATATTGAAGGTGATGCTCCATCAGCTAAGCGATTGCGAATGTCATCTTCTGATGCATTGCAAGATATGATTAGTGGTGAGGAGCTCTCTTTTATATGGGTCAGCTCAAAACAATGCAGAATCAGCTCAGTTTGTTCACTTTTTTAAGAATGAATTTCCTGTTTATCTTTTAATCTGCTTGATTTGTTCCATACAGGGAATTTTTAATGAAAAAACAGTGAGAGGATCTCTGCCATTGCAGAACGAGATATTGTAAATAGAAAGAGAATTTAAATTTGAATTGAATGCATACGTGCTTTTATGTTCTTTTTATTACATATTTTGCAGTTAAATATGTTATGATTTGGTCTTTAAGTTATGATTCGTCGCTTATATTATATATATATATATATATATATATATATTTTGGGTACATGCAGCGGTCTTTCTCATTTGCTGTACGTTAGGGATTCTTTGGTTAACGTTGGTCCTTTGAAGGACTTCTCCTATGGGCTAAGGATAAATGCAGATGCAAATGCTACTGGAATTGCTAAACAGAGCAATTATGAACTGGAAGCTGATGCACTTACTCCCCCCTTGTTATATACAACTTTTCCTTGATATGAATAATGGGCTATATGCTTAATCTTAACCGGTTTCGGTACGCTCCTTCTGGAAATGATTACAATGCCTGCTTCCTTATTTCCTTAATCAGGAAACATTTAGGCCATTTTGGAATTTACTTATCTTTATCTATTTTTTGTAAATTGGGAAATTTGACATTATGAATGTTGGTATTGTTTTATAAATAGATAACTGTAATTTTTTTTATTTTGGGATAAATTTTAGGTGTGCTGTTCAGGTCATGGAAAGAATGGCTCGCTCTGTGTTCTTCGTCAGTCAATTCGTCTAGAAATGATTACTGAGGTCGGTGGTAGTTTATTTTAGTTGTATATCTTGCTACTTTAGTTAATGTCCATTTACAGTAAGAGTTGATCAAATGAAAATGACCATACATTCTGTTTTTGGATTTAACTGGTTACACTTACAGGTTGCAAGGGAATTTGGACCGTTTACCATAAGAATGCACGTGATCATAATGCTGAGTCTTCCGATGATGAGTATCATGCTTTTTTAATTATAAGTCTGGAGGCTCATATAATGGTCAGTCATCTTCTCATTTATGATACATTAAACTTGACATGTTCTTTAATTTCTAGGTCGATAAATTTTTGTTGTTCAACTTTGCATAATGATTAATGAATAATTCAAATGTGCAACATTTTTAAAATGATAATTATAAGTCACTTGTAAATCCTATTTATATTTTAGAGAAATAAGGTCTTTGGGTTAGGGTGTTGGAGAGGGCTCTCTAGTAGATGTTGTATGAGTAGTATAGATGACCAGATTAATAAAGTACAACCACAGACTGCTCCCCCCCCCCAGCTGATATCCAAAAAATCAGCTGCTTTAAACATTTGGGGTCATATGGTGCGTACACAGTTCTGTACATACTAGGAAAAGCTTAGTCTCTGTAGTGTTTGATATTTACAATTTCTGTCAGACTTTCGTTTGAAATAATCTTTAACACCCTTTTACCAAATGTTGGCTAGGTCCTTGTAAATGGTTTGTTTTCTTTTATTATGTCGTATTGGTGCCTTCAATCTAAATATTTTGAATTAGTAACTAAGTTACTGACATAGGCAACTGACTCTGCATATATATTAAACATAATTAGAGTTTGGTATGTAATCACTGACATAGTAATCAAGCATATTGATAAGATCAAGTGTGAACTATATATACAGAATCACTGATTTTGTGCATGTGTATCTCAGAGAGGATGCAAAAGCATAAAAATGAGGTTTTCAGGTGTATAGGATCATGTTGGTATTGTAATGGATCATCTGCCAAAAGTTACAAACTAGACCTAACTTTCTTTGTTTGTGCTTCAGCCATTTTCTTTTTTTATGCAGAAATATGATGCTGACCCAGCAGCAAAGGCAACTGCTGCAACTGTCCTTGGCATCCAAGTTGGGTGTGGATTCAGGTCTAACATTCCATGTAGGAGATGAATCTTTAGTGGCAAGTATGAGAGAGTACTTTAGCAGCAAATATTTTTCTCTTGCGACTATTTGATTGTATCATCTTTTGCTATCTTTCAATGTAATTAGTTAGAATGGATA
Organism: Rosa multiflora; assembly: GCA_002564525.1. Taxonomy (NCBI): domain Eukaryota; kingdom Viridiplantae; phylum Streptophyta; class Magnoliopsida; order Rosales; family Rosaceae; genus Rosa; species Rosa multiflora. Next base: position 123,254 of record BDJD01002486.1, read on the forward strand.
CATGAATGCTACCTCTTTTGGTACATTAAATGGTTGAATTAGAGTATTTCGATGCCTAAATCTTATATCGTGCATTATTTTAGTGCAAATATATCAGGTAAAGAACCGAAAATAATCAGACAACAGTCAATTACATTATGTTATATGAATACGTATATATTGTTAATCACACAACGGTACTTATAAAATTTCGTTGTCTCATTAATACTCACACAACAGAATAAATAGGTATCAGTTGTCTAATGTTAAATCACACAACGGTCCCTATAAAATTTTGTTGTCTCATTAGTACTCACACAACAGTTGCCATATTTTTCTATTGTGTGAGAAGTTAACCAACAATAGTGTGTACTTACTTCTGTTGTCTGACCACATCCAATTGCTGGCATTGGCATCCGCAGAATCGGTGCAACGGTTATAACTGACGCGTTGTGTCTATAATATTCATACATCGGTGTTTCACCGTTGTGTGAGTGTACTCATCACACAACACTGAGATAGACGACAGGCATGGTCCAAATCACACAACAGATTTCCACCGTTGTGTGATGCATTTTTTGTAGTAGTGATTAACCCCTACACTATTGAATAGTGCACCGGGTTGCCACACAACAAACCCGGTAAGCTTATGAAAGCTCGTATGAGTAACTCAAAACGCGCACGCACAACTCACCCAACGAGGAAATCCCATCAACTCGTGAAAAAGGAATACACACCCTGTTTTCCCGAAAACAACACAAATCACCATGTGACAAAAATCATATTGAATCGAAACTCTGACAATTCAATATGCATTTCCCCAAAAATCACCACATAAGTCACACCGTGACAAAAATCATATTAATTGAAACTCTAACAATTTAAATATGATACACAAATCCTCTCTGGACGTTTAAAAGAAAGAATCCCCGAAACTCCCTTTTAAAACACATTCTCAAATCAACAAAAGTCACCCGTGACCAAGGTTCTAAAAAACGCTAGGCGCTAGTCGGGCGGTGACTGGGGGCCTAGCGCCTAGAGGCTTAGGCGGGGACTAGGCGGTTTTTTATTTTTATTTTTTTTTAAATTTTTTATGACATATAATTATATAAATAAAATTATAAAACGTATTATTTTGACAGAGGCGTTATAATTATAGACTAGATTATTTATTTTTAAAGAAAATAAAGGGATTATTATTTTTTTATTGGAATAAAGGGATTATTTTGAAGAAAAAAAATGAAAAACAAAGTGATTTAATGTAGAAGAGAAAGAATACACGTGCATAATCATAGGGCATACATGTGCCATAATTATAGCTTGTGCAGTTATACCACCACAAGAAGCTCATCCTCTTCGGCCTCTGATACGAACAGAGAGAGAAAGCAACTGAAACGAAAAAAAAAAACAAAGAGAGAAAGCAACGCCATTTCAATGGTAGCCAAATCCTTCTCTTGTTTTCCCCTTCAATAATCTCGTTGTGCCTTTTCGTTTTCCCCTCGATTTAGATATGGTAATTTTCAATCTATAATGAATCCCTCTTTTGATTTCATTTTCATTGTCGTCGACATCGAGTGAGACTGGGTTTTCATTTTTGAGTGGTCTACTGGTCTGGATTTTCAGATGTTAGTTTAGAGAGGTTTCATAGGTTTGAGAATGAGAAACCGCTTCAATCTTTGAGGTTTTGAGTTTTGAAGAAGATGATCAGAAAGAAGAAAAAAAATTTCTAGCGCCCAACGCCCAGCTCCGAGGCGGTTCCGCCTAGACTTCGCCTAAACCGCTGAGGAGCCCACCGCCCAAAGCAATCGCCTAGGTAGAAATCCGATCGGTAACCCAGCGACTAGCGCTTAGGCGCTGCCTAGTCGGCCTCCTAAGCCGTTTTTTAAAACCTTGCCCGTGACAAAATCATAATAACTGAAACTCTGACAATTAAATATGATACATAAGTACGTCCTCCCTGGACTTTTAAAAGAAAGAATCCCCGACACTCTCTTTTAAAACACGTACTCATGAGCATCAAATAGCTCCCCGCTACCCCCCATGATGTACAATGGCAACAAACTAGAGCTCTAACTGATCGTATCCACAAACCCGGGCAAAGGCGTGCATTCCTGATTTATATGCCTAACGTCACTCCCAGCAACCCCGAATCCTCAGACCTCCCCGGCCGTCATATCAAAACATTTGAAAGCGGTCACTCATGACCAAAATTTACTATACTCTCAAAAGGAGATGTCATTCCGTGACCTCCGATCATCAGACCTCCCTGGTCGTCAGATCAAAACATTAAGCAAGTCGCTCTGGACCCAAAATGTTAAACCAAATCAAAAGGAGAAATCACCACTTGTGACTCTCAGATCTTTCGACCCCCGGCCGTTTGATCAAAACTCTTAAATCACATTAAAGAAACTCACACCAAATCTTGACACTTTTCAAACAATAGAAATTCTCAATTCCTAAAACAATGTTTCCCGAAAAGTTAAGCCCCAAAACAATAGAATGAAACCCATCCCTATTGCTTAATTCACCCATCAACCCATAAGAATATACATATTTCACACACACACACACACACACACACACACACACACATATATATATATATATATATATACAGGGCCCTTCTAGTGAGGGATTCCTTTTTTTTTAATCTTTTCTAGGGATAGGGCATTTGACCAACTTTTCGATCATATTTTCACATATCAACCGTTCAGTTTTTAGGTCCTAATGTGTAGATTATTTCTATAAATTTTCAGCCAAATTGATTAAAGTTAAGACATTCAAAATGACGATTTAAGATTATAAGTATGAACGGTTCAAGTTTGACAGATTTGGTCCATCCATTAATTTAATCTAGTTTGATACCTTAATGATCACCGATTTGGTTGAAAACTTGCAGAAATGATCTACACATTAGGACCTAAAATCTGAACGGTTAAGATGACAAAATGTGATTAAAAAGTTGGTCTAATACCCTATCCCTAGAAAAGACCAAAAAAAGGGATCCCATATATATATATATATATATATATATATATATATATCACTCAGGAATGCCACTAATACCAACTACATTTTGCAGTTAACTAAATAACTCTCAAAACAATAAAGGTAACTTAGTTCGTAAATGAACATTGTGAGATTACTCACCTCAGAATCCCGCTGCGTCTTCTATACAAAATCGAACTAACACGCACACCAACAACTTGTCCAAATCACCCTTAGAAGTACCTGGAGCTAAGCGTAGATCGGTATAGATAATCCTAGATCAAGCTTGCAAGATCGATCAATCTCTGTCATCTGATCAAGCTCCAGATTCGTTGTGCATCGCTGATTTTCAAACCTTGATCTTTCGCTCCACAAGCATAATCGTCTTTCAAGGCAGGTATGAGGATGATTAAAAGGAGGAGGAGATTCCCAAACCGAGAATGATTGACCGAGACGTCACCGGAAGCTGGAAAAATCCGGCCGGATCCGATTATGTTGATTGTAGCTGCTCCGATCTCCACTTTCACGTGGTTTCCGTCGCCGTCGAGCACTAGAGGGAGGATGGCGAGATGGCGGCGACCACGTCTGCGTTGGTTTCGTCGCCGGCGGACGTCGGGAACTGCAGGAAAACTCGAGTCGGGTCACAGGGTTTGGGTCGGGTCGTGCGGGGGTTGAGGAGAGAGAACCTTGAGAAATCTGGGGAGGAAAATGAGAAAAAGGGGATTTTTGGGATTTTATGAAAAATCCGGAAATTTTCTCCTATTTATAGAAAATTCCCCAAATTTCAATCACTCATAACTTTCTCATACGAACTCTGTTTTCCGTGTTTCATATGTCCACGAACTCGTATCAACGCGCTCTATGACTTTCGTGAAGGAAGTTTTCAGACAAACTCAACGTATAAAAAGTCAACCTTTGCGCCCCCCTAAAATCATACTTTCCGAATAAAAATTCATCCGAAACACTTCCGCTCTATCCATGAACCACATAATCGTACCAACAACCACTAAATTAAATTCCAGAAAATCTTAGGAAAATAAATACGAATTTCTGGAGCATAACAAGAACGGCCTAATGATTGGAAGAGAGAAGATATGTATGGAATGTATTAGGTGTGGAATATGGAGGAGATATGAATTCAATTCTTAGCATAAGCTTAGAGATCGAACAAGGTTAGGCATGCATATAGTCAACCTATATATATTCACTAGAGTTGCTATTTGGGACAAAAAGACATCGACACTTTAGACCCAAAAATTAGCCTGGAACATGCAGAATAATTACTTGTTAATTTTGTTCTGTCTTATTAGTTACCAATATGATGAAAGGTTTAGGTAAAATGATCAGTTAGTTCTTAATCTTGCTATGTCGAAAAAGTTTTGGTAAGCCACATAGTTCAGCAGAGGTGGTGAGGATGACCTCGTGTTGTCGGTCTTATACGAGCAGGGTTGGAGCTCATTTCTGAAAACAGGCCATCATATATATATATATATATATATATATGAGAAAAATGCACCATCAGTGCCCCAACTCTTGTGCACCGGCCAAGTTGATACCCAGACTCTCAGTGCTATCAATGTGATACCTGAACAATGATTTCGCTATCAGTGACATCCTTCCGTCAAAATTCTCAGACGGGAACGTTAAAAAAGTCACGTGTCAAGCACGTGGGCCCCCAAAAAAGGGCAAACATGTCTTTTTGCTCAAAATTCAGCCCTAATCGATTAAACCCTTCACTCTCCCTCCATTCACATACCTCCTCTTCGACAAATCAGGATGAAGTCAGACCCAAACTCAGGTCCCTCAAAGCTCTGACCTTTTTCAATCCAAAAGATTCGAAAGTCTGAGATTGACAGTCTGCGCGCAACAGAGCACGGACCTGGAATCGAATCTCCAACAATAAAGAGATGGCCAAAATGTGGAGGATTTTTAGGGAGTCTGGACCCCCCCCCCAAGTAAGTCTCTTTTCGAATCTACTTCTTTATCTCTCCATATTCTTTTATCTCCTATTCTTTTGTAACGGAGTGAAATGAGAATCCGACCGACATAAGCATACTTTTGAACAACAATTTTAAAAAAATCTAGGCAAAAGGGGAATCTTTCTAGGGTTTCAGCGATGAAGATATAAAAATTGGTTTCTTTTAGCGCTTGAATAAAGAAAGAGTATTATGGTAATCGATCTGTGCGTGCTGGGTTTTATATTGTTTTTGTTCTTGGACTGTGATGGTTGACTTCGGATATTAGGGCGTGTAAATGATGTATGAGTCAGAATCCAGAAAAAAATGGATTTGGGGAAAGTTTGAATACGATTAAATATCGAGTATTTTACATCTAAATGAGCATGAGGATTTTGGTTTGGATGCATAATCGTTAGAGAAGTTGCTGTCTCTTATTGACATTGATATTGATTGTTCAAAGAGATGTTCATATGTTGTTGATTTTGCAGTTCCCGACCATCTGTTCACAATGGAAATCTTCCATGGTGGGTATTTTGACAAGCAACTGGATGGGACGAAGAAGTATAAGGTGGCTAGGTTCAACAAGATGGGGGGGGAAATCTATTTAGATGGGTTAGATCCTGAGTTGATGTCATGGGTGGAGATAAACAATATAGCTTACGCATTGGGGTACAGAGAGAAGCCCATCTCCTACCATTTCAAGCTGCCTCAGACTTCAAGCAATGAAGGATTCATTCCAATCAAGAATGATGCAGATGCTCTAGAAATGGTGAAGGTGATACCTTTGAGTAAGAGGCAAATTAGTGTGTATATAACAGGGGGTGGTCGTAGGAGGAAGAGAGAGGCTGAATTAGATGATCTGAAGCCAGATGACCCCGACTGGGAAAATCCTTTGAATAAATGTAGTGCAGCAGAGAAGGAGAAAATGTTTGAGGCAGCAAACTTGCAGGCTAGTCAGTACAACAGCTCTCCAAGCAGATTTCATGTGGGGACCAGTTCTCCAGATATAATTGATCTCACAGATGGAGGTGATTCAAATGGTAATGAGGGTGAAAGGGAGGTTGGTGAAGCCTTTAAAGAAGGTGGAGTAAATGTGGGGGTTGGGCCAAGCGAAGACACTTTTGAAGGGCTATCTGATATTGTCACAAATGTGTTGGGGTCACAAGAAACTGCAGACCAAGAAAAAATGGGACAAAGTAGGAAAACAAGTGAAGCAGAGGGGCATAAGGGTAACTTTGGGGGACCCTCTACAAAACCTAAAAGAGTTAAGCACTGTGTTAAAAGGCCTTGGCCTGCCTCTGCTACAGCTGCTCTAAAGAAAAAGCTTGAGGCAATTGAACAAAGAGAAAAAGAGGCTACTGAGAAAACTGAAAAGGAAGCTTGGGAGAAGGCAGAAAGAGAGGCTGCAGAGGTTAGGGAAAGGGAGGCAACAGCTAAGCAAAAGGAGGAAGCTGATAGATTGAGAGCAAGAGAGGCTGCAGAGCAATTGGCTAGGGAAGAGGCAGAAAAGAGATAGAGGGAAGCTGCAGAAAAGAGGACAAGAGAGGCTGCAGCTGTAAAAGAGAGGTTGGCTGAAGAAATCAGGGAAAGACAAGCTCAGTCCAAGCAGAACAAGGTTTCTAGGGGTGAAAGAAATTCCAGATTTACTCCATCTGAGAAGGGCAAGAGACCGGTTGAGGCTGCAAAAGTGAACCGGAGGGGAAAGAGAGAAAAAGTGGCTACTGAGAAAACTGAAAAGGAAGCTTGGGAGAAGGCAGAAAGAGAGGCTGCAGAGGTTAGGGAAAGGGAGGCAACAGCTAAGCAAAAGGAGGAAGCTGATAGATTGAGAGTAAGAGAGGCTGCAGAGCAATTGGCTAGGGAAGAGGCAGAAAAGAGATAGAGGGAAGCTGCAGAAAAGAGGACAAGAGAGGCTGCAGCTGTAAAAGAGAGGTTGGCTGAAGAAATCAGGGAAAGACAAGCTCAGTCCAAGCAGAACAAGGTTTCTAGGGGTGAAAGAAATTCCAGATTTACTCCATCTGAGAAGGGCAAGAGACCGGTTGAGGCTGCAAAAGTGAACCGGAGGGGAAAGAAACCAAAGCAGCCAAGGTATAATACAAGAGGGAAGAAACTAGGCAGTAATGCAAGAGAGGGTGAGGTAGTTGATGATGATGACTCAGATGATGGTTCAGACTTCTATGTCGATTCCGACTATGATCTCAACCAAGATGAGTTTGATGATGTTGAGTTTGAAGAAAATGTCACAGAACCTACAAATGTTGAGGAGTTTGAAGATATGGGGTTTAGAGGCTATTGCTCAGATGAAGCTACAGATTCTGATGAGTTTGAGAGTTTGAGTGGGTCTGATACTGAAGAGGATGAGGATGGGAATCCACTTCCAAAGAAGCTGAATAAAGGAGTAAAGATTAGGCCTTGGATCAGATCTGTGGATCTGAAAAACCCCAAGTTCAGGTTGGGTTTGGCATTCCCAAACTCAGAGCAGCTCAAGGAGGCTGTGAGGGAGTGTGCAATCAGGAATCAGCTTGGACTTTGGTTTGAAAAGAATTCTAAGCACAAGGTTGAGGTCAACTGTCAATGGGACTGCCCATTTAGACTGTATGCTAGCACTTCAAAGGGTGAGGGTCCAACTTTGATTATAAGGACGTTGAACAACAAACACACTTGTTCTCCAGTAGAAACAATCCATTTCTTGGATTACAACAGGATTGCAAGAGAGGTACAACCAGATTTGTTGGTGGATGAGAATTGGTCCAGAGCTGGCATACATAATCACATACAGAAGAAATACAAGTTGGATGTAGGGGTGCAAACGATCACAAGAGCTAAGAGAAAGGCAAAAATGATGAATCAGGGCCATTACATTGAGCAGTACAACAACCTTGCTGCTTATAGGAAAGAGTTATTAAGAAGCAATCCTGGTTCAACAGTTGAAATCAAGACATGTATGGATGGTGAAATAAGGAGGTTTCAGAGAATTTACATTTGTTTTGCAGCATGTAAGAATGGGTGGATGAATGGCTGCAGGCCTCTCATTGGTTTGGATGGGTGTCACATAAAAGGGCACTATCCTGGACAGTTATTAGCAGCAGTTGGCATAGATGCAAACAATGGGATGTTCCCAATTGCATATGCCATTGTTGAAGCTGAGAACCAAGAGACCTGGACCTGGTTCCTAGAGCTTTTGAAATTAGATTTGAATATGGACAGGGATAGCAGCTATGCCTTTATCATAGATAAGCAGAAGGGGCTAGGAAATGCAATAGCAGGTTTGGACTAAATTTTGCTTTTAATTTGTACACTTTGTTAGACATTAAAATGATTTTTTGATGTGTTTATTTTGCATTACGACTGCAGATTGGTTTCCAAATGCTGAGCATAGGCACTGTGTGAGGCATTTTTACAACAATTTCAAGGCCAAGCATCCAGGAGAGGGGCTGAAGCAGTTAGTTTGGAATGCAGCTAGATCCACCACTGTTGTGTGGTATAACAAGCACATGGCTGAATTGAGGGAGCTTAGTGATGATGCCTGGAAATGGTTTCTTGACAAGAACCCAGCACATTGGTCTAGGGCTTATTTCAGCGAGGACTCAAGGTGTGATATACTACTCAACAACCTTTGTGAGTCTTTCAATGCAGCTATTTTACCAGCTAGAGATAAGCCCATACTCACCATGTTGGAAAAGATTAGAATGGATATGATGGTGAGGCAAGCAAACAGAAGAGTGGCTTGTGAAAAGTGGAATGATTTGGTTGGACCTAGAATCAAGAAAATTATTGACAAGACTAGTCAAAGAGCAACATTATATAGAGCACACAGGTCTGGGGAATTCATATTCCAAGTAACTGGGGACAGTGGCAGAAAGCATGCAGTAGACTTGGGCCTTCATACTTGCACTTATAAGAGGTGGTAGCTAAGTGGGATACCATGTGTTCATGCCATTTGTGCAATTAGGTTCAAGAAACAGGATGCTGCCTTATACTGTGATGACTACCTCATGCCCTCAACCTATTTAGAGTCATACAACCCAGTAATCTATCCTATAGCAGGCCAAGAGGATTGGGAACCTGTTGAGTACCCAATTGCACCTCCCCTTTACAAGCAGCAGCCTGGTAGGCCTAAAACGAAGAGAACAAAGGAACCCGGAGAGAGGAAACAGACCACAGCCCCACCTGCACCCAAAGAGGGTAAATTGCCTAGAACTGGTATCAAGATTTCATGCAGAGTATGTGGACAACAAGGACACAACAAGCTAGGTTGTCCAATCACCAAGGCAGCAAAGGCAGCAGCCTCAGTAAGTTCTTAATATCGAGTTTGATGTCAATTTTTAAACTTTGTCCATTACCAGCTTTTAGTTCGTTTACTAACTTTTTCTTTAAAAATTCAACAGGGAGAAGGTTCATCAAATGGACCAAATGTTGGTAACAAAAGGAAGAGAACCAACAACAAGGTATGTTTTAAACTGAACTGTTTTTGACTATGTGATATTGAAATTGCAATTGTGGTGAATGTGTTTATCTGTTTTGGATATGATTGTGCAGCCTAAAAGAGCATCTATGCCAAAGGGGTGTTCCAACTTGAAGGAGCAGATCATAAGGTCAAGGAAGACATGGAAGAAGGTCAAGGATGTTGTTGGTGGTACTTCTGGTGTCAATACCAACGCATCAACCTCACAAACAGTCCAGCAACCTCCTACTCAAAGCAGCCAAAATCCTGGTGCAAGAGGTGCACAAAAGATATCTTCCCAACCTATGCAAAGCCAAGCTTCCTTTGATTATGCTGCTTTTTAAACATAAACCTATTTAGTTTGGTGTTTGTTGGCCTCTTTTGATTGCAGCACTTTAGAATCTTCGGAAAAGAAGTTTAAGTTACTGTAGTTTTACACCCTTGGATTTCAGTTTAAGTTCATGTTGTGTATTAAGTACTGCTGCACAAATTATGCATCATGGAACAGTATTTATTTTGATCTGCCATGATTTTTGCTTGTAACAACTCATGTGGTAATTGAATGGGTGTTTAGGTTGAATTTGATTGTACTACATGTGTTTTCACTAGGTACACAGTTCCTTTCTTCTCTTACTATGTTGATTTTGATGGAGAAGGAAATTAAGACATTTGATCAGGTTCTTTCATTACTGGAAAATGGACTGATATTTCAGTTTAAGTTCATGTTGCTGAAGTTAATTTGGAGGGAAAGTTGTGTGCCAAATGGATTTTGGAGGGAAATCAGTTGTTGGGATAAGTTAAGGGTCATTTAGGTCATTTGCCCTTGTTTTGGGGCTCACGTGCTTGGCACGTGACTTTTTTAACGTCCCCGTCCGAGAATTTTGACGGAAGGATGTCACTGATAGCGAAATCATTGTTCAGGTATCACATTGATAGCACTGAGAGTCTGGGTATCAACTTGGCCGGTGCACAAAAGTTGAGGCACTGATGGTGCATTTTTCTCAAAAAATAATGTACTTTCTCTTCCCTCAACTGCAGCCATTATGGTGTTGAATGCGATCATTTAGTCATTATTAAGGCGGTCAATTGCATCAATATCTTCTTGCGGGATATTTATAGAAAGTTCATCTTCAATACATCTCGGCATTCCTAAACTATCTTCTAGCTCACTTGGCATTTCGGGCAGATCAAATTCTCTAGTGCTCTTATTAAATTGTTCCAACATTCTGTTTAGATCTCGAAGTAGCCTGTTTCTGACAGAAATATTGACAAGATCACCTGAAGAAGAGTAATCTTCGATCATGTCAAAATAAAATTCGTCCCACAATCTTCGAACACCAGTTGGTTGACTATACACCAAAATTGTGACGAATAATCTTCTCAAAGCTGATGGCATGCTAATTACAGAGGCCTCTAACAAACATTGTCGGATGCTGTTGTCATCTTCCAACAAACCTCGTTTCTCTACCGCTTCCTTATAAGTTGGTTGCATAACCCCATTAATTGTAAGCAAAACAGGAAATGATCTCGGTCCTCTGATATGATTGAGAAGGACACGCAGGTAAAATTTATCACCTTCAAAAGGTGAAACACTGTAATTCTCCCAATGACCTTGTAGTTGTTCCTTCTTTTCACCCAAGCTTTGTGCTTACTATCCCACCTATAGTATTGAGGGAATTCTCGATACAGATATCCCCTTGCATCCGGATCCATATGGTTCATGATGAAATATTCAGGAAGTATAGACTTATGTGCATGCTCATCTGCTAGAATCCGTCACTCCGTCAATTTTCGGGAAAATTTTCCAAACTACCCATCTGCATTCACAACACTAACGCTTTGGCGGGCTGCCTAGTGATGGGTAGTTTAGGAATTTTCCCTGTGAGAAGATCACACGTCAGCATTTTAACAGCTAAAATTGACAGAATAGTGACGGATTGGATCGATTTGATGAAATTAGAGAGTGCAAGGACTTTTCTGATTAAATTAGAAGTGCAGAGACTGAATTGATGAACCTTTGAAAGTACAAGGTAGTAAGCAGAATTTAATCCTATTATGTTCTATGCTGGAGCCAGTAATCATATATGTAAGATCTGAGATGATTAGCTTCACGATCATACCTTATAAGTGAGGGACTTTAGATTGTCATCTAGTGAGTATGATCATTGAGGAACTTCAAGTCCTCATGTAATTAAGGATCTAGAAACTGCAGGTTCCGATCTCTTTTAATTACAAAATTCACGACCAGGCCTCCTCGTTCAGGCTTTGTCCAGTTTCCTTGTTTCTTTACTTGTTGGGGAGTGGGTCTTCTCGGAATAAGCTCAATCGGAGTGGAGTTTTTGTGGTGATGGGTTCGATGTCCAATTCGTTTGCAGGATAGGTAGGGTGGAGGCGGCGGTTTGTTGGCCAGTGGGCAGGGATGGTGTTGCTGCGGCGTCTTCTTAGGGCTGATTCGAGTTCAGCGGCACGAGCAGTGGTTGGTGGTTGGATCCATCCGGATCTCGTCGCAAATCTAGTGGGGATCGGGTGGATCTTGGGGTTGGATAGAGCAGCAGGCAGCGACGGGAGCTCCAGATCTGGCGGCAGAGGCGTCTGTGAGATTGAGGGCGAGGTTCGACAACGACGGCAGCGTGGTGAATTTGAGGGTGAGGTGGTGGTGGCGGGGATTTCTGTGCAAACGGCGTTTTGGGCTGGGTCCAAGGCCTCAAACCTCCTGGCCTTTCTCCGCGGTTGTTTTTTTTCTTTTTGTTGTTGCTTTGTCGGAAATAAGCTCCAACAGTGTTCTGGTTGGAGGTAGTGGCCTGTGTGCCAATCTTTGCACCTTGTGTGCCTGTTTTGCTCTAGGTAGGCGGCGAGTTCCTTGCACTTGCAAATGGTCGCTGCCTCCTAGTAGCAGTGTGAAACTAAGTGTCACTGGATGTTGTTTCCAGTGGCATCATGATGGGAAAGATGCGCGTATGGTAGTTATGCTTTGTTGTAATCGTGTTGCAGACCAAGTTATCTTTCCGTTGTGTCACCGCTTAATGCAGCTAAAGCAAATAGAGTCGTCAGTAGAGCGCTCTTTGCTAGTCGGTGCTTTGTTGAGTACAAGCGTTTAGTAGAGACTCATGATAGTATTTCAGGATGTTCTCTAGCTACTTATTGTAATCAGGGGTTTAGGCTCAATGTCCCCCCCTTGTATTCGACAATTTCTTTAATTAAGGCTATCAAGGCTTCAGGGCTGCCGCACCACCCTTTTTCTCAACAAAAAAAAAAAGAAGAGAGATAGAATGACTATGCTAGAGAAGTTTTTGATGAAAAAGAAAAGAGGAAATCAAAAAGAGTTTTAAAGTCCTCTGTGTTTGTGGGAAACCCTTATTATTTGAGAATGATTGACTTGCCAAAAAGAAAAAAGAAAAAGAAACATAATTATAAGGAGGGTAGTTAGGGTAATTTTTAAAAGAAAATTGAATTAAAGTAATAGAAAAATAGAGAGGGTGTATGAATAGCACTACTCCAAAGGGAAATGTTCCGGATGGAATTGAGCAAACTATGTTTCTTCTTTTGGATCAAAATATAAGGAATTCAACAAGGTGGTTACCTCCCTACAATTATGACAAATTAAAAAGAAAAGATTATTGCTTAATTTGTAAACGGAACAGTATGAGTTCGACAGATGGACTAAATGAAATATTATGAATTTGACTGATGAACTAGTTATTGTATATCATCAGTTGTAAATTTATCCGTTATTTGTTGACGATTCTAATAAAATAAAATAAAAGCTGAACGTAGTTTAATTTCATATGATACAACCAAAGTTATTAGTTTCATGAAATCATTGGTTAATTCACCACTCACCCTCCCATCCAATCTCTTTCTTTCTAAAATAGTTATACAGTGTTCAAATCCACCATCCTGTACGTGGCTTCCCACCAACAAAATTATTATCAATTTATCATCAAGGCCCCCTAATGGATATGTATCATGCCATCATTGAATGCGTAGGTTATCTTCAAACTTCAATATTCGGACAAATCATTCAAGTCAAACCGGCCAGATCGAGATCGAAATCGAAATCAAGCTTCTGTAGATTCGAAATAATGGTCAGGCGCTCAAATGTATACAGATAATCGATCTAATATGCGGGTCAAGAATATTGGAGCTTTGGATTGATGTCCTATATATGTTGACTTTTTCATTCATATGTATCTGAGAAAGTTGCAACAGCAAGTTGATCAAATATACTAGCTTCTTAATCACTTGTGCTTTTATTAAAAGATGGGGTGTCCTGGAACCCATAGATTAGGTTTTGTATAGAAACTCCAAGTAATATATAGTTTTATGTTAGGAAAAAACTTCGCTGACCAGCCCTGGTCAGCAAGGGCTGCCCATAACCAATCACAAACTTACACCTAGGAGGCCTTTTTTGGTCTAACTCCTTTTTATTTTTCTCTTGCTTCATCTCTATCTCTCACTCTGCTGCAGATTGAACTCTTTTATAATTATTAGTAGGGAAACATAGTGGGCCCATATTTGAATTTGTTTATTATAATATGTTGCCATTAATTCATCCTCAATGCTCAAAGGTAAGCAGTTAAATTTTACTATTCATAATTTCGATTATTGACAGACTAGAGTTACTTGCTATTTGTAGAAATACAAGCAAAGAATTAAAAATAGAAAGAGAAAAGTTGAGAAAATTGAAACTCTTTAGAGATAATCTCAACAGAAACACTCCCAATTACTGGGAAACCATCTATAGAATCCAAACCAGCATATATAGAATCGAGCAAAATATTGATAATCTGTTATATATGCTTGAAGAGGAACAAAAACCTCTTGATTATTTGAGCATTGGTTAGATCCGCACATCACTGGTATCAGAGCTTTTAAAATAGCTCAAAGGAGAACCCCTCCTAAATGGGGACAATGTCAGAATTGCTATTAGAGAAAATAAATTCTCTATTAAATTCCTCTGATGAGAAATATCAGAGTTTGTTACTAGAATTATCTAGATGTCAGACTCATCTAGAAAAATTACCTGCTATAATCCACCAATTGGAAAGATTGGAAAACAAACTGGATTATATCAAGGAACTTCCAAAAACGGAAGAAGAAAAGCTGACAGTTGTCAGTAGACAAATCAATGAACAGCAAAAAAACGCTGGATTCAATAAAAAATATATTGAAGACAAGAAAATACCTACAGTAAAAACAAAGAAAGCTAATGGGTTCAAACCATTAGAAAAACCATATAAGAATCTTGTTCCAAACATGATTTTTCTGGAACCATCTACTAGTCAGACTAGTATCCGGTATGAGAACCCGGAAAAAAGAGATATCAATAAGATGTTAAGTATCTTTGGAAAAAAGAAGGGAGTACAACTCCTAAATGCTGAAGAATTCGAATTCAACAAAATTGAGCAGGAGGTAAAAAACTCCTCAATCCCAAAATTAGATTTTAAACAAATCTACAAAAGGGGAAAGTTTGATCTAATGGATAGCCATTATTTTAAACTACTGAAAATTACAACCCCCGCTACAGCAGGAGGAGAGACTTATCTTCTACTGATCACTCCTTCAGAAGTTGCCAGAGCTCAAGCAAAAAAATATCAATTTATGCATATTGGAGCAGTCCAAGTAGGCATAAATCTGTTTGCTCGAGAAGGCATAAACTGTTCAGTTCTGTGTGTACTACAGGACAACAGATTAACAGACTTCCAAGCTAGTCTGTTGGGAACACTTGAAGCATCCTTGTGCGATCAAGTAGCATATTTCAACTGCTTTCCAAACTTCACCACCAGCTTGAAAGATGCAGCTCACTGTCTAAGACTGAGTGTCAAGACAGATGGCATATCCATGACAGAAGATATGCAAGAACTCGCAATAGTTTATAGAATATACTATAAATTGATGAGTACTACAGTAGCCCCTAAGACCAGAATAACAAATATTCCAGGTCTTACTACTGGTTTCCTCACCAATCAGAAGAACCATTCACAACAGATTCATAAAGTTACTTGGAATGAAGTAACTTTTCCTATTGAATGGAAATTATCCGGTCCAAAAAAGTCACCGGAAAGAGTGAAAGCAAGAATTTATGAAAGTAGAAAGACTGGAGAAATCAGTCTCAATTTTGACAATCACAGAAAAAGTGATGTCTGTCCTGAAAACTTCAGGATAAACAAAAATATTCTCAGAATAAGCTACAGCACTAGAAAAGCTAGTGTTAGTGGTACAAAATCCACTATTGAAGAACCAATATCTGAAGAAGAATTAGAAACTGATCTGAACAGATCAGTAAACATGCTTAGAGCACAAAAGCTCTATGATCTTTATGAAAAAGCCGAGAATTGTGAAAATCCGGAACGATTAGAAAAACTAATCGAAGAAATGAAAGAATTCAAAATCAGAAAGACGAGAAAAGTCTTTCCTTATCAAGATGTTGAAATGGAAGAAGGAGAAAGCTCCAGAACTTTCATTAGCAAAGAAAAAAGGGAAACCAAACTCCCATTTCAGAAAGCCCCCACGGGTAAAAAAGGGGAAAGAAATTCCCAAAGATTTGTTCCAGAGGACAATCTGCCTAGAGTTCCTATCAAGAACTATGGCATCTGGTTAAATCTAGACAAGAGTCTAGATAAAAGAAAAACCATTGACCAATGGGTAGATAGCCGGATGATGGCTTCTGCACTTACCCTTGGAAAATTTGACGCACCAGATTTGCAGGTGTACTATGAAACTACTCTTACTGGAGTAGCAAAAAAGTACTATCTGTCTTTCAAAGAAACTGCCAAAGGAAGAGACTGGCTTGAAGAAATCAAAACTTCAAAGTCTCCGTATGATTTTGCAGTACCACTGTACGATCAGTTCTGTGGAGATCTTTCAAATCTGAGTGAAAAGGCTAAAGAAAAGGCCAAATCGAATATCTATGCTCTCAAAATCTGTGACATGAGATATTTAGAAGAATACTTGAATGAATTTCAAGAATATTACTGTACAATTGGTGAACTAGAAAATACTGATCTAGTTAATCTGTTGCACAGAACTCCCTGAACCATGGAGAACAGCTGTGAGAGAAAGCATAGCTGAAAAACCAATTGAAAGATTTTCAGTTGGAGGAATTGCCGACAGAATCCGGCAATTACTAAAAGAGCAATGCAAAGCCAATCTTAGAGCCAAGATGGCCAAGAAACAACTCAAAGGAGTTGAGAATTTCTGTTACGGAATACTGGATATGCCAACCAACTGGCGATGTCATGAATCCAAGTTCCACACAAAAAAGAAAGAAAAATATTACTCTAAAAAATTCAAAAAGAGTAATCAGAAAAAAGACTGGAAATTCAAGAAAAGTTCCAATTACAAAAAACAGCAGGATGAAAATCCTAAAAAGAAATTCTTCAAGAAAAAGAAGAATACTTATAAGCATAAACAACCCAGCAAGAAAGCTTGCAGATGTTGGTTATGTAAAGCAGAAGGGTACTATGCCAATGAATGCCCGGAAAAGGGTAAAATATCTACTAAAGCTCTATTTGAAGAATATGAGCAGATAGTAGAAACAGCAAATATGAAAGGCTACGAAATAGCCTATTTTGATGATGAAGATGACGACAGGTCAGTTTATTATACCTGGTCTGAAGAAGAAGATTCATCTGAATCTGAGTCAGATTCTGAAGTAGAGTACTTCGAATCAAGACAGATGAATGTTCTAAGAATCAAGAATTGGGAAGAAAGTAAGACAGAAGCTTTAATGTCTTCTTATCAGGTGAACCCTGGTACATTCGTTTGTGACTACTGCCTATGTCATGAAAAGAATGGTCTCCCTATGTTTTGTGAAGAGTCAAAAAAGACCTATCACAAAGAATGCTTCATAGCTGAAGCAAGAAGGAAAACCAAGAATGGCATTGTTAGCCAATTGGTTGAACACGAATATGAAGAATATTTCTCTGAGCAAAAAGAGAAAGAAGTAGAAACTTTGTTCCAAGAAATCATGGAACCATCTTCCTCAAAAATAAAGGAAGAAATCATCGGTGAAGAAAAAATCGATGAAGAAATCGAACTGGTTGAACCACCAGAAATTGTTCCAGAAGAATGTAAACCATTCATTCCAAAGGAACAAGCTCAAGAAAATGAGCTTCAACAATCGAAAGTCGTCTCTACTAGTAGATACAGCAACTACATAGAGATTGGACTAAAATTCCCTGATCATAAAAAATACCATCTACATGCCTTTGTAGATAACGGATCAGGATTTAATGTTGCAAATAGATTTGCAATTCCAGAAGAACTCTGGAAAGAAGAAAAGAAAAGAACCGCTACTGGTGTTACATTTGATGGAAGTCATCTCACCATGAATAAAGTAGCAAAAAATGTTCATATCACCATTGGTGGAGGAACATTTATCATCCAGAATGTTTGGCAATCTGAAGGCCAAGGGTCAGATTTCTTGTTGGGAAATGATTTCATTCTCCAACAGAGATTTATTCAGGATGAAGAAGCGATAGGCTTCAGAAAAGGAGAAAGGGTGTTCTGGACAGACCGACTTACACAAGCAAAAAGTGTAGTAGGTCCTGGTTTTATTACTTAATATCAGAGATCGCAACAGAATAGTGGTGATCTTACCCCCTACAAACCCAAATTCGAGCCTATACTCCAAATCAAGCAACAAGAAGAATTACTTGTTGAAGAATCTTCTGAAGAAGAAGAAGGAGAAGAAGAAACTAGTGAAGATGAAGAATCTAGTTTCATCCATGAGCATAACCTCAAGCACTTTCAGAATAAGCTTGAGTCTCAGAAAATTCCCACTCTTGATAAAATCAAGAAACTACTCGAACAAAATATCGATGTAGATCCTCAGAAATTTTGGGAAAAAGACCCAGTGGTCTGTGAATTGAGATTGCATGACATGAATGCTATCTTTCAAGTCAAAGCCATTCCTCAGTACAAAGAGGAAGATCAAAGAGAATTCAGAAAAGATATTGAAGATCTCCTAAAGAAGAGATTAATTCAACCTTCCACTAGCCCTCATCATGCTCCAGCATTCTACGTGAGAAATCATGCAGAAAATCTACGAGGAAAAGCTAGAATGGTGATTGACTACAGAGATGTCAACAAAAAGACTGTCAAAGATGGTTATCAAATTGCTCAAGTAAAAGTATTGATCAACCAGCTCAGAGGAGCTAAAGTCTTTTCAAAATTCGATGCAAAGTCGGGTTTCTGGCAGGTCAAGATGCATCCTGAGAGGGTACCTCTCACTGCATTCGGAACGCCACAAGGCCATTACGAATGGGTAGTAATGTCTTTTGGTCTAAAGCAAGCTCCCTCAATCTTCCAAAGAAAGATGGACAACATCTTCAAGCATGTGGCGGAGTTCTGCATCGTCTACATAGATGACATCCTGATCTTCTCCAAAAACAAAGAAGAACACATGAAACACCTCCATGAGGTAGTAATTAAAGCTGATAGTTCAGCATGGAATTATCCTAAGTGAAAAGAAAATCTTCTTTATCCTCGATGAAGTTGATTTCCTGGGAATAAACATCAAAAATGGAGTCATAAAACTCCAACCTCATATCCTTGAGAAGATCTGGAAGTTCCCAGATAGAATTCCTAATGCTAAGAGTCTAGAGAGATTCCTTGGTGTCATAAATTATGGGAGAGATTTCATTCCCAAAATCTCACAGTTAACAGCAATGTTATCTCCTAAGACAAGTTCCAAAAGAAAATGCAACTTCACAGAAGATGATGAAAAAATTGTGAAGCAGATTAAAAACCTCTGCAAAAACCTCCCTCCTCTTCAACAACCAGAAGAGAATGATGAAATTATCCTCCAAACAGATGCGAGCGATAATTATTGTTCCGGTGTGGTTCTGGCAAAAACGCCTGGAACTAACATTGAAAAGATCTGCAAATCTTGTAGTGGCAAGTTCAGCCATGCATAACTGAATTATCCCACAGGGGAAAAAGAAATTTTGGCTGTCAAGAAAACAATTTTAAATTCTCCAGCTTTTCTTGGAAAACCCTTTCCTATTCGCACCGATTGTGCTAGAGTAAAGAATTTCAAAAATTTTAAACTTGATAAAGCTGCTGATAGAGGAAGATTAGCCAACTGGCAATTATTTCTTAACCAATATGATTATGTTGTTGAATTAATTGCAGGAAACAAGAATTATCTTCCAGAGACATTGACCAGAGAAATGGCAATGTTCAGCCAAAGAGATGACGACGAAGGTCGTAATCCCAGAAGCAGAAGAACTGGGAAAGAACATGAACCTGAAGATGATCCCAAAGAAAAAATCCTCAAAAGATTTATGCTAAGTCCAAAAGGACTAGCCACAACTTATCAATCCCATGGTAAAGGATTGGCTAGCCCGTTTCAAACGGAAGACGGTAAAGGCTCATCAAGATTGTTAATGGCTGCTGCTTTGCCAAAAAGCAGACCATCTCCAACTGGAGTTATAAATGTTTTTAATTATGAATTAAGAACTTTTGATACTCCTGTGTTCAGAACTGGCAGGAGACTAGCTTATCATCAGAAGGCAATCCTGGATAATCTTTTATTTGCCTTTCAAGAAAGAAGCAGTGGTCTGATATTCCCAGCTCTCTTTGCATTAGCTGAAGAACTCTACGAAAATGGTAGACCACAGTTTGAAGAAATTCATACACAGCAGAAAAGAAAAAAATCACTTCCTTGAAAGTCCAGAAAGTGCTAAGGTTCCTATCATGACACTCAATGAATCTGATTGGCAAGAGTTCCACAATCTGATAGGAAGACATAATCCTGAAAACTTAGTTCCTCCAACTCTCTTTATCGTAGCAGGACCATATGTTGGGAGATACATAGTCAATGTTCAGAGTGAACATCCTCAAGAACACAAGCTTTGGCTTGTTGAAAATGGTTTTGTCCATAACCTATGGACTAAAACGAATGATGATCTTAAAGGTTTGCCGCCTATCATTGACAACACAGTCAAAAACATTAGAAAAAATGACTGTATGCTTTGCCTGAAGTTCAGATCCACTTCTCTAGAATGGAGCCAGAAGGCCAACGGTGAGGTTGAGTATATTTCTCCATATCATTATGTGAGAATTATTCAAAGAAAATATCTGCAACCTGCATGTGTCGGTTACAATGGCCAACCTAACTCAAGCATCCCATGGATGAAAGCCATGGTACTGGAATACATCAAGAAGATCATCTCTGAAGACATCAATAATACCTTCCTGGCAGCAGGAGAAAAAATTATTATCACTGCTTACGATCATACTGACGTAGTCAACAGTGACCTGTTCCTATCTCTTACCAGAAAAGAGATAGATTCGACACTGGCATGCTTACAGTGGGTGGAAAGACTTGAAACAGAAAACCACTACAAGATGTATGTTGATACAGATGTCGAAGACAATGCAACAACTGCTCGAATGGCCCAGGTAGATAACGACTCGTTTGTCCTTAGTCACAATTCAGAAACAGACGAGAACATGTGAAGCAGCAGGTGTAGAAAGCACCGAAAGTACTTTTGGACTTTTCCCAAAAGATGCTTTTGCTTTTCAAAATGACAGGTGAAAAACATTTTACTTAAAGGAATCTGCTTTTCCCCGTCCGACGTCCACCAGCAGGAGCACTCAGGAAAGCAGGAAATCACGGAGTCGTTCTGTACATTTTGTTGTTTTTAATTGTAATTTGAGTTCCGCTCCCTATATAAGGAGCTTTAGCTTCCCTTAGAAGGCATTCGAAAAATTCCATATCAGTTCTAGATTTAGAAAATCTCTCTAAGAAAGCAAGGATAAGCAGTGTGCTCTTTCCTTACTGTCGTAGTTTGAAGTGTGCTTTCATTATAACAAGTAAGTAACTGTAATCATTCTTATGGATAGCTAAACAGCATCTTAGCTGTTTACCTGAGAATGAGGCTCTGAATTTCTGTAATCATGTTTAATAAATAAGTTCTATATGAAGCCCAATATGCAGTCTGAAAATATCTGTTTAAGTTTTGAATACTACAATTTATCTGTTTACTAGTTTCAAGCTAAGATAGATGATCCAAAAAGCCTAGAACAGCAGTGATTCCGCCTAAAAAGTAACCGCTTAGACAGGAAGTCGTTAGGTGAAAATGGCATGTTGAAGGCTAGGACTATGCTTTAGGATTTTTTTTATTGCAAGTTTGATAACTATGGACAACAAATAAAGGTAGATAAAAGGTTGAAAAGGAAAAAGAAAAAGGGGGAAAGACACGTGTAAGACACTTAGGGAACATCCAAAAGCCTGGTCAGGAGATGCTAACCACACCTGGTCAGCCAAGTACTATCCTTTCTGTTATGCAATATATTGAGGGATGGAGCAAATCCCTAGATGAAATGACGCTTTATTTAGATTGATACTGGCTAGAAAGAAACCACACAATTATCCATGTGCAAGTAAAAGGGATCGTAAAATGAATGAGTACGTGGTGTTTTTTTTTTCTTCAGATATTGTGGAAAAATAATTGTTAATTGCAATAAGCATTAGCAACTCAAACTTAATATATTTTACAACATTGAATTAAGATCTAAGTTTTATTGACCATACTATTCTGGTGAGTCGTTGACCAAGTGAAAGTCATTGTCGTTCATTTTCATTTTGCTTCCTTTGGGTTGACATAATAGCCTTAATTAGTTAATTGTGATGGAGGGTCTTATAAGTTTTTTTTAAGATCATTTTAAAATTGAAGACTAAAAAGATCATTTTAAAATTGAAGACTAAAAGAGATTCACGAGACCTTTATCCTACCCACAATCGGACGCCTGTTGTGCGTATTAATCTTTAATTCAATCAGTTCTGCTTAATTTTGCTTATGTTTTAGTTTTGTTATTTCTTATAAAGGATTTTGGCTTCATGTCGCTTCTTTAGATGCTATCTTTTATATTTAATAAATTTCTTGAGTGATTAAAAAATAAAAATTCCTTTAGGACTAGCTACCTTTAGTCATAACGTGCAAGATGGTTTTTGTACCTTCGATCATATACTTTCATATATATGATAGTTTGTGGTAGCTAGCCACGTCTTAGGCAAACAGTTCTCGACTCAGACTATAATGATATGTTCTCTACTTCCCAAACATACATCTAACTTTTCATGCACTTACTTAATGTGTATATGTGTATATGTTTATTTACCTAATTAATCCAAACATGAAATGAACTAATAGCTAGTTCATAAAATAGTCGCCTACCGTATCTAATTCAAACAACTTGACAAGGATAGTTACCCAATTAAGTGATAAGATCTGTTCATGCAGCCATGTATCAAATTAATAGTGAAATTATGTGATATTTTTGTTTCTGAGAATAATGGTGATTTCATTCATGTATAACAAGTACTCAGCAGGCCGGGGCATCTTATATGCATATCAGCATTTTGATGAAAATCAATCTCGGAAAAATATGAAGGTAAAAACGATCAATTACCAATGAATTGAACTATTAAAGCTCTTTTTTACATTTTTTGAACAAAGAAATTATATGATCCTTTTTTTTTTAACAAGAAGAAATTATATGATCCTAAATACTTGACCTTCAATGCTAAATAAAATCTGAAATCGCTTATATGCAACGGTCATCGAAACTACACACGAGTGGATTCAAAATAAAGCGATAATACCTAATATTTGATCTACATAGATGGCAATATTTGTGCATGTTTACTTCACAAAATGTGTAAGCCGTCGTTATATTTGGATGCAGTGAGATCAAACCAAAAAATAAAAGACTTCAGATCCAAAAAAAAAAAACATGCATAAAGATTCATTAACGTAAAGTCATGAAAGATATAGCTTAACAATTTGCAAGTCAATGTCGGAGATGATATGCATGCATGCCTAATTAACGCGTATTAACTTCATACAATATATAGTGAATGTTGAATCAATCAATCCACGGATCAAATCTTTATTTTTCTTAAACATCCCAATTAGATCACGCTTCATGTTTGGATCAAATTCTACCGCCAACAAAAGAATGATTAAATACGTGTTCGCAGTCTCCCCAAATTAATGAAGTACTAACAATGATTTGGCCAAGATGAATCATCCACTAAGGGCGACCGACCCCAACGTTGACAATCTAGGCGCCGTATATATTAGGAGACTTGAGCAATATCAAATTTCTAAGAAGAAATATCTTTGTACGCCGCTACGCCCTAATTAAATCATGCACAATTCCATATAGGCATATACTAAGGGATTTAAGCTTCTAATGTGATTATTTCATCATCTATATGTAGGACGATATGCCTCTTATTACATCAATATTGTAAGTCATAGTTTTATATGTGGTATTTCACCTACTTACGAGTATTATTTAATGAATTTATTGTAAAGAGCATAAGATGTCAACAGAAAAATTCGGTCTAAAATTGAAGAGATTAAGGAAAATTGCATCTAACATTAGCAAGCCCACCAGATAAAAGTCTTGCACGTCTACTTTCCAAATAGCATAGTGCTCATGTTTATTGCTACCTTCATCTTATAAATACAGACAAAGACACCGTATTACACATTCTCATTCATTGCACTAACATGGCTTATCTCTTCAATCCTCTGTCATCATCACTATTCCTCATTCTCTTCTCTTTGCTCATCTCTAGATCTTCATCTACCGACGTTCCTCTTAACACTTCCCTCCCGCCGGAAACCATCTGCAACTCCACCCCACACCCTTCTTACTGCTTGTCCGTCCTCCCTCACAAAAATGCCAATGTCTACGAGTTCGGCCGCTTCTCCATCCAACACTCTCTCCTCCAATCCCAAAACCTAATGGTCTCCCTCAACCAATACCTCCAAAGTTACCGTTCTGCTTTATCGCAAACCGCCATTCAAGCCCTCGAGGATTGCAAGTTCCTCGCGTCCCTGAACATCGACTTCATCTCAAACACCATAAAAAAAGTTAACAGCAGCAGCGACGCCGTGCTTCCGAGCTCGGCCGCAGATGATCTCCAGACATTGCTCAGTGCCATCATGACAAACCAGCAGACTTGTTCCGACGCACTCCAATCTGTCACTACTGTCAAAGACGAGCTCTTAGTCCCGCTCTTAAACTGTACAAGTATGTACAGCGTCTCTTTGGCTCTGTTCACAGAGGGTTGGGTGCCAAAGGATCACAAAAATGCTAACGGGAAGCCGAACCATCTTAGTTTTCGAAAGGGGAGGTTGTCACTGAAAATGTCGAGCAAAGCGCGTGGGGTTTACGACTGGGTGATAAGTCGGCCAGGAAGGAGGCTTCTTCAGGCGGCCGGAGATGAGGAAGTTGTGGTTAGGGACATTGTGGTGGTGAGCCAGGATGGAAGTGGGAACTTCACCACCATCAATGATGCTATTAATGCAGCGCCGAACAACTCTGTTGCTAGTGATGGGTATTTCTTGGTGTATGTCACCGCCGGTGTTTACGAAGAGTATGTTTCGATTGCGTCGAACAAGCGGTACTTGTTGCTGATCGGAGACGGTATCAATCAGACCATCATCACCGGGAACCGCAATGTCGTGGATGGATCGACTACTTTCGACTCTGCTACTTTAGGTAAGTGTCCGATTGAAATATATATATTAGAAAATATTAGAAATAGGATAACCAAGCTTTTGAACACTTAAAATAATAGAAGTTTGAAATGACGTAATTTGGATATAAGCGCGAAATTAACACTTAAAAGTTTAATAAGAAAAATTAGAATTGATTGAATCAATCACTAACGTATTAAATATGCAATGAGCCATTGACAATGACTAATGTCGTGATCAAAATATATGAATGCAGCTGTAGTGGCAGAAGGGTTTGTGGGAGTCAACATAACCATTCGTAACACGGCTGGACCAAGTAAAATGCAGGCCGTGGCGGTCCGAAACGGCGCCGACTTGTCAATCTTCTATAGCTGCAGCTTTGAGGCCTACCAGGACACCCTATACGCGCATTCTCTCCGACAATTCTACCGAGAATGTGACATCTATGGAACTGTCGATTTCATATTCGGCAATGCTGCAGTTGTTTTACAAAACTGTAACCTCTACCCTCGCCAGCCACTCAAAGGCCAATCCAATCCCATCACGGCCCAGGGCCGAACTGACCCGAATCAGAATACGGGGACTTCCATCCAGAACTGCACCATTACAGCCGCTGCGGACTTGGCTTCGAGTAACTTCACTGTCAAGACATATCTAGGGAGGCCATGGAAGGAGTATTCGAGGACGGTTTACTTGCAGAATTTCATGGATAGTTTGATTGATCCTGTTGGTTGGCTCGAGTGGAATGGAGATTTTGCACTGAGCACATTGTATTATGCTGAGTATGATAACAGAGGACCTGGATCAGACACTAGTAACAGAGTCACATGGCCTGGTTACCATGTGATCAATGCAACTGATGCTGTTAATTTTACAGTGTCTAACTTTCTGGTAGGGGATAGTTGGTTGCCTCAGACAGGTGTTCCTTATACTGGTGGCTTTGTTTGAGCAACCATTCAAACTTGAATGTTTAATTTCTTTTCTTTGTAATTTGAAGAAACATGTCAAACTTTTCAAGCTTAGCTATATAGCATATGTTCAAGTACGCTTCCCTTTCAAATTGGGAAATGAATAATTTCAAATATACAATTATTTTCCATTGACTATATCAGCTGGTTTTCATTTCATCAATTACTGCATGGTATCACTTATTCCCACTATATTCAAATTCTGTCAGACTGTGTCTCTGTCCATACTATTTAGGCTTAAGCACACCTTTAATTTCTTTGCTATTATACCTGAGTAGGAAGCGTGCTCATATATAACTGACTTTTAATTCTGTGTACGTACCACTGTAACATTAACTATGTCAGTCTGACTGCAGATGTAAATAACTAAATATACTCTATCAGCGGAAGATAAGAAACTTAAACCATGGAAAACAAAAGATTTTGTAAAAGAAGTTCATCTGAAGATTGACGGTACAGAGATTAACAGAATCGTTCTAAAAGCTAGAAAAAAAAATGCTTATAGAAGCTACAATAGCATTTCAGGACGTACAGTAGAATTGAAAAGAACCTTGCAGAAGCTAAAGTTACATCTTACTTCAATTCAACATGACAAGTCTTTGAACCTCTGTAAAACATGAGAAGTTGCATGCACAGCTTCTCCTTTGTACACACAAGATGAGCTGTATAGAGTGTCAGACTTTTTAAGACTTGACCCTTCTCTAACAAGTACTTTGCCACTTTCATCTCATTCCGGCTCTCCTCTAAAATTCCTTGTAAATATAGTTTTGAGTTGTGACAACACACAACTAGGCACCGACTCTGGGGAATTCCATTGTAGCCATGTGAATTCACAACTATCCATGCGCCAAGAGGGATGTCTTGACTGAAATTATTTGAAACAACAAATAGAATGAGAATAAGGTCATCTATGAGGACTTATGTAACTGAAAGTTATTTGAGAGAATGAATGGAATGAACATCAGTAACAACTAACAACTACAAGTTAACTGATAACAGAATCTTACATGATCTAAAACAAGAGATTCCAGATTAATTAGGTGATGTCTTCAACAACTCTGGCCACCAAGAACCAGCTCCAGTTGCCTCAAATTACGAAAAATAGGCAGATGACAAGCCTTCATGCAAGATGAACTATTTGTCAAACAGAAACTCAGCAGAAATTAAACATTTACTTATATATGCATAGTACTTCTTTTAATAGAAAGTAAAGAAAGGGAAAAGGTCACATAACACTATATTTGATATTAAGAAAAGGGGATAAAGATGAGAATCATGCTATGTACATACAATTTTATTTCCTTGTTATTTCATTTCCAAACAAAAGCCTATTTACCATGTAATCTCGCTCATTTCAGTAATTAATTCAACTTTACGGGAAACTGTATTACCATGTAAATACAGAGCATCCCACACCATCCAATTTCTTCTTGCTAGAAGAAATCAGGAAGACGATATTTGCTGCCCCCTATTTAAATTCTTCCCTAGATGTAAACAAACAAGAAATGAATAATGTACCTCCAAACAATGTGCCGAAAGGGACAGATATTTAACATCGCTAATTTGTGCCAGAAGGGTTGTTGCACGGTTAGCAAAGGCAGGATTATCTTTTTGCTTTACGTCAGAAAGATGAATAGTGGCTTTGGCAAAAGATTTTGCAGTGCCCAGAAGATAAAGTGACAGAACACGTTGGTCGATATCTAAATTTTCCAGTTTCAGGGCTCTAATAATAAGAGTGCACCCATTTTTCACAGGAAAATGATCATCTTCTCGAGTCTCTAAAATGATCGTTAAAGTCTTTAGTTGAAGCGCAGGGATGTGAAAATTCGAAATAACATGTTGTCCAACAGAACCCTTTATAGTCAAATCTTCAATCGCGGGGCAGTGAGGTAGAAGCTCTCTCATTGGATCGTTATCAGGACGATCAACTGTTACAACAAGCACCTTGAGACTAGGCAAACACCATGACTTTGGGGTATCAAAAGCAAAACTTGACATCAGCTGCAAAACCCTCAGTGTTCTGCAGATGAAAAGGCTTCTAGGCAACTCAAAAATTCGGGAACCTCCTGGAACATCAAGATCAAGTTCAACAACATGCCTCATAATAGCGGTGCAAATCCAACCATCAATAAGGGGGAACTGACGATCATTCTTCAGACAACGAAGTCGGAACTTTTGAATGTCTGATGAGCCACGATATAGAAGTAAGCGATTAACAAACATCAGAGAACTTTCATAGAAATCAAAATCTTTGGGACAGAAGTCTAGGCAGGGAACAGACGCCCACACTTTCTTCCATCTTGTAGACAAAGTGCCGGTCCTCACAGCATATTCTGTTGGAATGAAGGAAAGGATGTGACAAAGAATTGCATCCGGTAAGTCACTGATTCTATCTTTAACTCTCACTTTACTCTTGAATTTTATAGCCATCTATACCCTGATGCAATTAAGGGAAAAATAATTAAAAGAAAATATGTCAAACTGCAACCTTCTAAATTTTCTTTTTGGTTAGATAGGTATTACAAGAAAATGCAGAATTCTGAATGTATTTTCCCTCTAATAGTTTCCCAACCAATAGGTAAAACTACTAAAATCCTTGTAGAATAGTATCTACGTTCAAGAAAATTATACCCATAGTAACAAACAGATGCGAGAAGAAACTACTGAACGGATCAAATTTTCAGAAGTTAACAGAAACAGTAACAAAGATTACGCTTCTACGAAGATAAAAAGTAGATGAATTTCCTCTTCTAAGGAAGTTCATCAAGTAGGAAGAAAGTACCTTACAAGAGCTTCACAAATGGCCCTTGATTGTTTAAGAAGAAAGGCTATGAAAATGGGTACGTCGAGAATCAAGATCATGAGTCTGCAACCCTCAAGTGCCTTCACTATCAAGACTGAAAAGAAGGTGAAACCTAGTTTCGTAAAAGCCCACTCTCGTTATTGTTCGAGAAATCCATAGGAGGCCCAGTAATGCACCCATTGGGCCATATGCTCGTTTGTAATCTTGGTCACTGTGCTATTTAAAACTTGACCCTTCTCCAACAAGAATGTTCCCACTTCCATCTCATGCAGCCTTACGAAGAAGGCCGATCTGACTTAAAAATTAGATCGGAGAGTGAAAGAAATGAGGATTACATAACAGCTACAATTTAACTGATAACAAAAGTTGAATTACAACTAACATTATTTACAACAGTACTCGAAATGTGATCATTACCGGAAAAATTTTAGAAAACAGCAGAAAATCCACGAGATAATCTGTCTTTGATGGGATTTTGTTCAGAGTAAATCCACCAATCAAAGTTTAGAAAGTATGAAATTGTCAACAGGCTACCCATAATGCATTCTCTTCAGAATACAGATATACAGTGCAATCAAGATACTCAAACTATCCACGAGTAAACAGAGTAGCAGATAGAGATCCAGCTGAAGATCAACTGAGGTAAGTTTACAACTTATATCATTCCAAACATAGAACTCAACTTCCAAGACAACAACCTTGTAAAAGCTTTTACAAGAAAGGACTCTAAGGCAATTTCAACCTGACATGTCTTAGAACCCCTTTCAAACATTAAAAGTTTCTCCAACATATCCTCCTTTGTACACACAAAAAAGTCACCTGTGTAAATTTTCATGCTATTCAAAACTTTACCATTCTTTAACAAATATTTCGCCACTTCAAAGTCATCGTCCCTTCCCAGGAATCTTTTGATACAGATGGTCTTGAGGTGTGACAACAAACAATTTGGCACCAACTCAGGAGGATGCCAAAGTAGCTCCATCTTTTCAAAACTATATTCCGCTATTCCATCACAATTGTAGACCTGACAGATTATATAAATGAAGGCATATTATGAATATCTTTAACAGGTACAAGTTAATTGGCTACGGTGTATTGTAAGTTGAACTATATCTTACGTCGTGTTCTAAGACAAGAGATTCTAGATTAGGTGATCTCTTCAGCAACTCTGCCCACCAAGAACAGCAACGATGAAGAACCAGTCTCAATTGGTTCAAATTACCAAAAACAGGCAGATCACAATTCTCCTTCATGAAACATAGATTATTCATCAAACAGAAACTCGAGGAGAAATTAAATGGGTTATACTCTTTCAAAACATAAATTTCCAGAATCAGATAAACTAAATAAATTAAACCAACGATATTTCCCATCCCTTTCTATTCTTCCTAAATAAGTTAGACTCCCCTCTAGTAATGAATAAGAAACAAGTGCAGGAATACTTACATCCAAACCATGTGCTGAAAGGGACAAAGATTTGACATTGCAAATTTGTGCCAAAAGTGCAGTCGCACGGCCAGCAAAGCCAGAATGTTCAGTTGCTGTGTGGTAATTGAGATCAATAGTGGCTTTGACTAAAGACTTCGAATTCTCCAAAACACAATTTGACAAAGCGGTCTGCTTGAGACCAAAGTATTCGAGCTTTGGAGCTCTAACAAAAATGTTGAGATCATTATAATCAGCCAAACTATAATCTTCTACAGTGTCAAGATTGATTCTTAACTTCTTAAGTTCAAGCGCAGAGACGTTGAAATTCAAATAGCCTTCTCCCACAGTTCCAGATATAGCCAAATCTTCAAGTGCAGGGCAGCCAGGTAAAAGCCTTTCCATCGGGTCATTATCAGGATGATAAACTGTAATGAACAGAACCTTGAGACATGACAAACACCATGAAGTAGGAGTATTGATAACAAAAGTTGACTGCAGTTTCAAAACAACCAGTGTTTTGCACATGAAAAGGCTCTTAAGCAACTCGAGACACTCGTCCTCTGAATGTGATCCATCTTTTTCAACACAAAGATCAAGTTCATCAAGATTATGCATAATGGCAATGCGAATCCAACCATCAATATGAAAGAAACACTCAGCATTGTAGCATTCAAGTTTGAACTTTTGAATGTTTGATGAGTTACGAAAGTAAAGTACACGACTAACAAACAACACAAAACTTTCAAAGTCCGGAAAAAGTCCGTCATAAAACTCTAGACAGGGAACAGAGGCCCAGACTCTCTTCTACCTTGTAGACAAACTGCTGGTGCTTACAGAGTACTTTGTTGGAATAAAGGAAAGGATGTGACAAAGAAGTGAATCTGGTAAGTCACTGATTCTATCTGTAACTCGCAATTGACTCTTGGAATTCGAAGCCATTTATACCCTGATGCATTTATATGAACAATATCAAATCGCTACCAATGCTGTAAAATTTCACAGAAAAGTTTCATGTATTTTCCTTTGGTTACATATAAATTACAAGACAATGCTAGAAAATCCAGAAACAATTTCTCTCATTATTTCAATTGATGAATTTCTCAAGCCACAGACAAAAGCAACAAATTTCCGTTCCAGCGATTAAATTAACGTTGAAAACCCATTTACAATCAAGAAAAGCATATGGATGGTAACAAAGAGAACCCAGAAGAAACTATTGAGCACATTATATAATCCAGAAGCAAACATAAGGATTACATGTCTGAGGAGATGAAAACAAAAACATATTAAAATAAAAACAAAAAGCTTATGGATTGGTAACCAGGAGACGGTAAGGAATTCAAAGTAAAAAGAAGTACAAGACAGCTTCAGATGTGAACGAGAAATATACGCCCCTCTTTGCAACCCTCAACCCTGAAATGAGAGTGAGACCTCGATTCTAAAAGTTTTGATAACAAAAAGAAAATGGTAAAAACTAGTTGGGTAAGGCCACTCTCTTTTCTTGAACAATAGATAAGGCCACTCTCAGTTGACCCATAAAGGAACAGAGCCCAGTGTCGTTTACACATAATGATTAACGAGTGTGTACTTCACTTTTGGTATTTGTGTATTCCGGCATTCCGCAGAAGAAGAAGAGAAGGCATTTGTGTTTGGATCTAATTTTAACCAAGTCAAAGATCCAAATCATACAATGAACTTAAAAATCAAGACAGAACGTAGCACACACATGCAGAAATTAAGAGATAGGGAAAGAGAGGAAAAAAATCAGAGGGGGACTGAGAATTGTTTTTTATACCTAGGCGAATGATGGTGTGATAAAAAAGAAAAAAGAAAAAAAGGCGTAATTTCACTAATCGGTCAACTGGGCTTGAGCCAGTAGTGTTATTACGCTAAACAGACACACACACACATGTGTATGCGCATATAAGTAATGTTCACACAGCCACCGATAACCAATAATTTTAGGGCCACTTATCTTTAATGATTGGTAGAAACTACATGCTATTGCAGTTGATAGACGTGGTAAACTTGCTTTGGACTTGATTTGATGATGGAGGAAAATGGAACCCTCCGCCTTTTTTTTCTTTGTTCTAGTGTGAGACATTTTTGGCCCTACAAATAAAATGTATAGTTACTAACTATACTATTAGTTAGGCATTTCAATAGAAGATTAATGTTAACGGGTCAATGCAATGTTGACTTGATCAAGGTCTGCTGAAGAATCCATTGTGTTGATGTGGCATAGTTGGTTAAATGCATTTGCCAAGCTGGAGTTACTTTCTGTAAAAGTTAGTTACTAGAGTTTGTTGGGGTTTTATCCATCAACTACTATAAATAGGTGTGGCTGTAATAATTGGTTCTTAGTTTTGATAATTGAGGAACTCAGTTAGATATTTTCTCCATTTTCTCTTCTCTGCATTCATATTCATCTGCAACCTCAAGATCAACCATCCATGGCTGCAATGTTATCAATTAATTATATCAAAATTTCATTTATAGCCGAAGGGAAATTGAAAATGACAGAATTCACTTGAGGTCTAAAATGTATTTCCCTTGTTGTATTTGTACGCACCGATGATTAGCTACAAACAGCGCAGTCTACCATAAAGTGTCGCTTTGGCCGAGTGGTTAAGGCGTGTGCCTGCTAAGTACATGGGGTTTCCCCGCGAGAGTTCGAATCTCTCAGGCGACGTCCATTTTTTTTATTTTTCCACTCCTTTTTCATTTCTCAGTTCTCACTGGTTTTCCACTCTAGAAGACTTCGCCATTCAAAGTAGCACAAATAATTGGGAAATGGGAAAGAAACTAACCAGTAACCAGGGAAACCCAAATCAGATCCAGAATTAGTGGCTTACCTTTTGCACTATTAGCTCCTTCCTCAGTTACTACCTCCCTTGCAGCTTTCATCCCCAATTGATTACATATATTTAGGTCCACCCAAATCCTAATGAGAGATATTGAGATATTCCACTCCTAAATAGTGGTTGAGACCACACAAATGACAAATCTCAAAGACCCTCTAGAATTCATAATGGGTGGATAGCATTATTCACCCAGCTTGACAAATGACCACTCAAGACTTTCTATCATGTGGTAAATATAATGTGTAATATATACTAATATTCCTCTCAACTGGCCCCAGAAAGGGAACTACTAGAAGGGTACCCAGAATAATTCTTGAGAAAATTAAGCCAGTAATTATTAAAAGGCTGTGAATATGGAATTAGATTTTTGTGGGGCAAACTGTGGATGAGTAGTGATGCAATGACTCAATTGTGGTGGAGGGGAACCCTCAATTGCTGTGTGCCATACAATGACTCAATTGACCATGAATGCTTTAGGACCTCCCATGCTTTAGGACCTCCCATGCTTTTTTAACCTGGGGTGTCTGTGGCAGATTCTTGCTTCACAAACATGGTCGAAGAATTGATTTGAAGCTATAGGTCATTTGGGTGGGAGTGTAGCACAAAATAGTTGAACCTAAGCCCTAATATGAATAGGATCAAATATGAATAGGATCATTTGCTCATACCATGTCACCATGACAACAGAGGGCACATGAAAGTTTGTTCTAGACACTCAGAGAGATTTGACATATACTAACATTGACCTAATTACACTTTCACCTTCCAAGTAACTGAAGGTTAATTATTAAGGACTTGTTTCAGAAGTATGAATTTCATCAGAAAAGCAAGATGTGAGATGTGATTATTTTTGTTGCTAGAGTCAATTGCAAGATTCAAGTCAATGCTAAGATTCATAAGTCAAGACACAAGGATTAAAGAATTTTGGGCTTTTAAAAAATTATCTCGTCACATTGTATTGGTGAATTGATCTTTTAGAACATATTCAATAATATATTAATCATTTCAGAGTTAGAAACTGCTAAAAAAATCAAAATAAACATGATCGGCTTTTTCAACAACACTAGCTTCTCCTAAAGTGAAACCTGAATATTTTATTATTTTTTTAAAGGCAAAGCTAATCTTAATAGCATTTAGCTTGTCTGAAGCAAACTTTGATTCAAATCATTCAATAGATAAGCCATAGCGGAAGTTATTATGATTAGCATTTGGGCAAAATTGAATATTTCTTATTATGTAGACTTCCCGTCTACGTATCCATTGAAATATTATATTTAATGCATCGAATATTAATTTATTGTAAAAGAATTTACATAGTAAATATATCTTTTAGTTTCAAAATATTTTGCCGTTGTTTCAAAGCCAACACCTTTACATGAAAAATTTGAAAAAAAATAATAATAATAAAAAAATTTATACCTTCAAATTTAATTTAGGAGATATATATTATTTATAGTCGTACTTTTAATTTTGCCTCTCTCCTCGGATTCTCTCTTGTTGACTCTCTCTACTACACGAAGAAGCCTCGACTGCACTCCGGTCTTCGTGACATCGCCATGCTTCGACGAGGCTGGCCTTGAGCTCCCTTGCGGCAATAAAATCGAAATCTCTAATAAAATATGTATCCCACAATTAAGGAGTGAAAAATGATTAAAACCTTACCTAAATTATCATAATAATTAAAAACTAAACGTTGCTTGTCGCTGGGGAACTCTACTAAATAATGTGTCATACGCGTAGTGATGCTTAAGAACCTGTCGAGAAGCAAGACAAGCAATTTCACCTAGAGAAAAAAAACAACGCAAATAATTAAAACAACGTGTTAAAGAATTTTCAACTCCTCCTAGAATGTTGGCAGAAAGCCCTTGACGGCCGTCGGCCGAGAAAGTAAAGCCATCTTTTCTTCTCTTTAGGTCATACCTTCCAAGTCAAGCCCGGTCACCATCAGACCAAAAAAAAAAAAAAAGCCCGGTCACCAAACGGCGCTTAATTACTGGTCGTCCTAGGGCACCTAACGGGCCCCCACCCACCCAAACGCGTCCTAGAAGGAGTCACTCACTCTCTTTTTCTCTGACCATCCCAGCTAGCAAAAGCTAGCCCCCGCGGCGCATCTGCTACCTTCCTTCCTTGCTCGCGTTTCAATGATTTCATACTATAAATAAGAACCCCCTACAGCTCTTCTCAACACAACACAAACCCTAAACTCAATTCACAACAGAGAGAGCCAG
The DNA here is from genome assembly GCA_002564525.1 of Rosa multiflora. Lineage (NCBI taxonomy): Eukaryota > Viridiplantae > Streptophyta > Magnoliopsida > Rosales > Rosaceae > Rosa > Rosa multiflora. The sequence continues at coordinate 158,417 of BDJD01002486.1, forward strand.
CTTATGTCTCAGACGCCCAACGTCCCTCACTCCTCCTCCATAGCTTTCTCTCTCCACTCCCATCTCCTCGTCTCCAGTGAAATGAACTCCACCTCCAACTGGGCTTAATTCTTCCATTCCTAATTTTTTCCCCTAACCACCTCCATTTATTGGCACACAAATTTTGCTCCTTTAAAACTTAAAAAAAAAAAAAAAAACCATTCTTTCATTCTTTTTTTAACTGCCCAATACTACTCAAAAGCTTCCATCTTTTCTTCCAATATCGAAATGGGTGTCAAAGGTTTCGTTGAGGGAGGCATAGCTTCCATCGTCGCTGGCTGCTCCACCCACCCTTTGGATCTCATCAAGGTCCGAATGCAGCTCCAGGGCGAAAAGGGCCTACCCGCCCCGGCCCAGCAGCCCATCCACGCTCTTCGCCCAGCTTTCGCCTTCCATTCCCATTCCGGATCCGCAACCATGATGGCTCCTCCGCCGCACGTGGTGGCCGCTCCGCCGCGTGCCGGCCCGATCTCCGTCGGGGTCAAGATCTTCCAGACCGAAGGCGTCAAAGCCTTGTTCTCCGGCGTCTCCGCTACCGTGCTCCGCCAGACTCTCTACTCCACCACCCGGATGGGTCTCTACGACATCCTCAAGACCAAGTGGTCCGACCCGGAATCCGGGAACCTTCCTCTGGGGCAAAAGCTCATCGCCGGACTCATCGCCGGAGGTATCGGCGCCGCGGTTGGGAACCCGGCCGACGTTGCCATGGTGAGGATGCAGGCCGACGGCCGGCTCCCGGAGGCGCAGCGCAGGAACTACAAGAACGTGGTCGACGCCATCTCAAGGATGGCGAAGCAGGAAGGGGTTACTAGCCTGTGGCGCGGGTCGGGTCTTACGGTGAACCGCGCCATGATCGTGACGGCGTCGCAGCTGGCGTCGTACGACCAGATCAAGGAGGCGATTCTAGAGAGGCACGTGATGGCCGACGGGCTCGGCACGCACGTGACAGCGAGTTTCGCGGCGGGGTTCGTGGCCTCGGTGGCGTCGAACCCGGTGGACGTGATCAAGACTAGGGTGATGAACATGAAGGTGGAGGCCGGGAGGGAGCCGCCGTACACCGGGGCATTGGATTGTGCCCTGAAGACGGTGAAGGCTGAAGGACCCATGGCCCTCTACAAGGGTTTCATTCCTACAATTTCAAGGCAGGGGCCTTTCACTGTGGTGCTGTTTGTGACTCTTGAACAACTCAGGAAGGTTTTCAAGGAGTTTTGAGTTGTTGTTTTGAGCTAATGATGATGATGAAAAAAATATTCTACTAATTACTATTATTGATTAATGCATCTCTTGGCTATTTGATTTATAAGACATCACAATTTATTTAGATAACTGAATGCCAATATTAAATCCTAATAATATTCCCTAATTAGTAATTAGTGTTGGGTTCATATTTTAAACAATCCGGTTAGCTTGGATGGTTGCATATAGGCCTGGGATCTGGAACCTCAAAACCAATTGAAAAATCCGGTTGGCTTCGGTTCTGAAAGATGCAAAGACCGGTTTGGTTTCAATTCATATTTTCTTTTTTTGCGCGGAACTGAATGACATCTCTATAATTGGATGTTTGGCCGAGCTTATTTTAAAGAAATAAGTTCGGCTATAAGAGGTCTCATGCCTAGTTTTTTTTTTATACAAGAAAAGAAAAAACTATAATGAAAAACCACAAACACAAGTCCCGCTTAGCTGATCCAAATGGAATGTTGGGGACACATAAATGGGGAGACAAGAAAACCATACGCCAATGTTGGGGACACATAAATGGGGAGACAAGAAAACAAAACGCCAGGATTAATTCTATCATGCCCAAGGTCAACTAACTTATCACAACAAAATTAGCTTTTTCGAAAAATATGCCTAAACTGGATGAACTGAAATTGATCAACTAAGAGACGAATGTCTGCACAAGCAGCTTAATTCTCCAAGGAGTTGACATCTTGTTTGAGCAGACAGTCAATGAGCACTTTTGAATCGCCTTCAACCCAAACATGAGTAAAATGATTCAGAAGAGCAGAACTTAAACCATCTCGAATAGCAGTTGCTTCAGCAACAAGGATGAAGGACCCCTGATTGACCAATTTTCTTTAAGGGTTAATTCATGTTTATCCTGAAATCACAAGTATTTTGCCCACTTGCACCAACAAGTTTGTATTGTGCCCAATTACACAACTCTTTTGAGGAAAAGACCTATAAGGGTAGTCTTTTCTAAACTAATGTCTAATATGTCATATGCTGACTTTTTGGTTTCAACCCTTGCTTCTTCTTTGGAAATATTGTTCACACTTTTAACAAAAACAAATCTAGCCTTCAACATACCCAAGTTTTTCACCTAACGGCTCCCTGCCTAGCGGTTACTTTAACAGGCGGAATCACTGCTGCTTGTTTCTATCTTAAGCTGAGGCAATTTTTCTTTTGGAAGAAGAGGACTTAGACCTTAAAAATAGTATAGGATTTAAGGCAGAAACAGATATACATATCATATTTTAAACATCAAACAATAAAAATAAAGACAAGGTGGATGAGCCGTCTAAATTATTTATTTAAACATAATTACAGACTAAAGAGATGTTCAGAGCCTCATTCTCAGGTAAACAACAAAATGCTGTTTAGCTCTCTATAAGAATGAGAACAGGTACTTACTTGTAATGAAAGTACACAACTTCACACTTTAGACAGGAAGGGAAGCACACTGTTACTACTACTTGAGAGAAGACTCTTATACTCAATTCTAGTCTAGAACTGATATGGAGATTTTTGAATCTCTGACTGATCTCTCTTTTTTCTTTTTCTTCGAATGTCTTCTAAGAGAAGCTAAAGCTCCTTATATAGGGAGCGGAACTCAAATTACAATTCAAAACAACAAAATGCACAGAACGACTCCGTGATTTCCTGCTTTCCTGAGTGCTCCTGCTGGTGGAGGTCGGACTGGGGAAAAGCAGATTCCTTTAGGTGAAATGTTTTTTCACCTGTCTTTTTGAAAAGCAAAAGTATCTTTTGGGAAAATTCCAAAAGTACTTTCGGTGTTTTCTACACCTGCTACTTCACATGTTCTCGTCAGTTTCTGAATTGTGACCAAGGACAAACGAGTCGTTATCTGCCTGGGCCATTCGAGCAGTTGTTGCGTTGTCTTCGACATCTGTATCAACATACATCTTGTAGTGGTTGTCTGTTTCAAGTTTTTCCACCCAATGTAAGCATGCCAGTGTCGAGTCTATCTCCTTTCTGGTAAGAGATAGGAATAGGTCACTACTGACTACGTCAGGATGATCGTAAGCAGTGATAATAATTTTTTGTCCTGCTGCAGGAAGGTATTGTGGACATCTTCAGAGATGATCTTCTTGATATACTCTAGAGTCATGGCCTTCATCCATGGAATGCTTGAGTTTGGCTGGCCATTGTACCCTACACAGGCTGGTTGAAGATATTTCCTTTGAATAATTCTCACATAATGATATGGAGGAATATATTCAACTTCATCGTTTTCCTTCTGGATCCATTCTGGAGGAGTGGATCTGAACTTCAGACGAAGTATACAGTCATTTTTTCTAATATTTTTGACTTGTGTTCTTGAGGATGTTCACTCTGAACATTGACTAAGTATCTCCCAACATAAGGTCCTGCAATGATAAAGAGAGTTGGGGGAACTAGATTTTCAGGATTATGCCTTCCTATCATATTGTGAAATTCATACCAATCTGACTCATTGAGTGCCATGATCGGGACCCTAGCACTTTCAGGACTTTCCGGGAAGTGGATTTTATCTTTTCTTACAACACTCTGCTGTGTATGGAGTTCTTCAAACTGTGGCCTAGTATTTTCATAGAGTTCTTCAGCTAGTGCAAAGAGAGCTGGGAACATCAGATCACTGCTTTTTTCTTTGGGATCCTCTTCGGGTTCATGTTCTTTCCCAGTTCTTCTGCTTCTGGGATTACGACCTTCATCGTCTTCTCTTTGGCTGAACATTGCCATTTCTCTGGTCAATGCGTCTGGAAGATAATTCTTGTTTCCTTTTCCCCTGTGGGATAATTCAGTTCTGCAGGGCTGAACTTGCCGCTACAAAATTTGCAGATCTTTTCAATGTTAGTTCCAGGCGTTTTTGCCAGAACCACACCGGATCAATAATTATCGCTCGCATCTGTTTGGAGGATAATTTCATCATTCTCTTCTGGTTGTTGAAGAGGAGGGAGGTTTTTACAGAGGTTTTTAATCTGCTTCACAATTTTTTCATCATCTTCTGTGAAGTTGCATTTTCTTTTGAAACTTGTCTTAGGAGATAACATTGCTGTTAACCCTGAGATTTTGGGAATGAAATCTCTCCCATAATTTATGACACCAAGGAATCTCTCTAGACTCTTAGCATCAGGAATTCTATCTGGGAACTTCCAGATCTTTTCAAGGATATGAGGTTGGAATTTTATGACTCCATTCTTGATGTTTATTCCTAGGAAATCAACTTCATCGAGGATAAAGAAGATTTTCTTTTCGCCTAGGATAATTCCATGCTGAACTATCATCTTTACTACCTCATGGAGGTGTTTCATGTGTTCTTCTATGGTTTTGGAGAAGACCAGGATGTCATCTATGTAGACAACACAGAACTCTGCAACATGCTTGAAGATGTTGTCCATCTTTCTTTGGAAGATTGAAGGAGCTTGCTTTAGAACAAAAGGCATTACTAACCATTCGTAATGGCCTTGTGGTGTTCCAAATGCAGTGAGAGGAATGCTCTCAGGATGCATCTTGACCTGCCAGAAACCTGACTTTGCATCGAATTTCGAAAAGACTTTAGCTCCTCTGAGCTGGTTGATCAATACTCTTACTTGAGCAATTTGATAACCGTCTTTGACAGTTTTCTTGTTGACATCTCTGTAGTCAATCACCATTCTAGTTTTTCCTCGTAGAGTTTCTGCATGATTTCTCACGTAGAATGTTGGAGCATGATGAGAGCTAGTGGACGGTTAAATTAACCTCTTGTTCAGGAGATCTTCAATATCTGTTCTGAATTCCTTCTGATCTTCCTCTTTGTAATGAGGAATGGGTTTGACATGGCAGATAGCATTCATGTCATGCAATTTCAATTCACAGACCACTGGGTCTTTTTCCCAAAACTTTTGAGGATCTACATCGATATTTTGTTCGAGTAGTTTCTTGATTTTTTCAAGAATGGGAATTTTCTGAGACTCAAGCTTATTCTGAAAGTGCTTGAGGTTATGCTCATGGATAAAACTAGTTTCTTCATCTTCACTAGTTTCTTCTTCTTCTTCTTCTTCTTCTTCAGAAGATGCTTCAACAAGTAATTTTTCTTGTTGTTTGATTTGGAGTATAGGCACAAATTTGGGTTTGTAAGGGGTAAGATCACCACTATTCTGTTGCCATCTTTAATACTGAGTAGTAAAACCAGGATCTACTACACTTTTTGCTTGTGTAAGTCGGTCTGCCCAGAACACCCGTTCTCCTTTTCTGAAGCCTATCGCTTCTTCATCCTGAATGAATCGTTGTTGGAGAATAAAATCATTTCCCAACAAGAAATCAGATCCTTGGCCTTCAGATTGCCAAACATTCTAGATGATAAATGTTCCTCCACCAATTTTGTTACTTTATTCATTATAAGATGGCTTCCATCAAACGTAACACCAGTAGCTGTTCTTTTTTTATCTTCTTTCCAGAGTTCTTCTGGAATTGCAAATCTCTTTGCAACTGTAAATCCCGAGCCATTATCTACAAAAGCATGTAGATAGTATTTTTTGTGCTCTGGGAACTTTAGTCCAATCTTTATATATGTAGTTGTTGTATCTACTAGTAGAGACTACTTTCGATTGTTGAAACTCATTTTCCTGAGCTTGTTCCTTTGGAATGAATGGTTTACATTCTTCTGGAACAATTTCTGGTGGTTCAACCAGTTCAAAATTTTCCTTTTCATTGATTTTTTCTTCATCAATGATTTCTTCTTTTTTCGAGGAAGATGGAGGAGAAGGAGGAGGAGGTTCCATAATTTTCTGGAACAGAGTTTCTACCTCTTTTTCTTCTTTTTTCTCTTTTTGTTCAGAGAAATATTCTTCATATTCTTGCTCAACTAA
>BDJD01002486.1:164569-196311 GCA_002564525.1 Rosa multiflora
AACATAGGGAGACCATTCTTTTCGTGACATAAGCAGTAGTCACAAACGAATGTATCAGGGTTCACCTGATAAGAAGACATTAAAACTTCTGTCTTACTTTCTTCCCAATTCTTGATTCTCAAGACATTCATTTGTCTGGATTCGAAGTACTCTACTTCAGAATCTGTTTCAGACTCAGACGCAATTTCTTCTTCAGACCAGGCAGAATAAACTGACCTGTCGTCATCTTCATCATCAGAATAAGCTATTTCATAGCCTTTCATAGTTGCTATTTCTACTATTTGCTCATATTCTTCAAAGAGAGCTTTAGTAGATCTTTTACCCTTTTCCGGGCATTCATTGGCATAGTGCCCTTCAGCTTTACATAACCAACATCTGCAAGCTTTCTTGCTTGGTTGTTTATGCTGATGAGTATTCTTCTTTTTCTTGAAGAATTTCTTTTTATGATCTTCATCCTTTTGTTTCTTGTAATTGGAACTCTTTTTGAATTTTCAATCTTTTTTCTGATTACTCTTTTTGAATCTTTTAGAGTAATATTTTTCTTTTCTTTTTCTGTGGAACTTGGATTCATGACATCCCCAGTTTGTGGGCAAATCCAATATTCCATAGCAGAAATTTTCAACTCCTCTGAGTTGTTTCTTGGCCATCTTAGCTCTAAGATTGGATTTGCATTGCTCCTTCAGTAATTGCCGGATTCTGTCGGCGATTCCCCCAACTGAAAATCTTTCAATTGGTTTCTCAGCTATGCTTTCTCTCACAACTGTTCTCCATGGTTCAGGGAGTTTTCTGTGCAACAGATTAACTAGATCAGTATTCTCTAGTTCACCAATTGTACAGTAATATTCTTGAAATTCATTCAAGTATATTCTTCGAAATATCTCATGTCACAGATTTTGAGAGCATAGATATTCAATTTTGCCGTTTCTTTGGCTTTTTCACTCAAATTTGAGAGATCTCCACAGAACTGATCATACAGGGGTACTGCAAAATCATACGGAGACTTTGAAGTCTTGATGTCTTCCAGCCACTCTTTTCCTCTGGCTGTCTCTTTGAAAGAGAAGTAATACTTTTTTTCTACCCCGGTGAGAGTTGTTTCAAAGTACATTTGAAGATCAGGAGCTTCAAATTTTCCAAGGGTAAGAGCAGAGGCCATCATCAGGCTGTCTACCCATTGGTCAAGAGTTTTTCTCTTGTCTAGAGCTTTATCCAGATCTAGCCAAATTCCATAGTTGGAAATTGGTACTCTGGGTATCTTGTCCTCTGGGACAAATCTTTGAGAATTTCTTTCTCCATTTCTGCCCGTAGGGGCTTTCTGTATAGGGAGTTTAATCTTTCCCTTCACTACACCAAAAGTAAGCTATAGTGACGGTGGCCAGAGACGAAATAATAAAAATGTCACTAATATGTAAAACTGGAGACTGCAATCTTCAGAACGCCAAAAGAAAATGTTAGAGGCGATGTTGGTCTGTCTCTAATAGTAAGGGTCCCACGAATTATGTCTAATAAAATAAATTCCTGTTCATATCAGAAAAGAATAATGAAATAAAACCTTTATTTTTCTTTTTGGATGAAAAACCTTTTATCTTTTTTAATTTACAATTCCCGAACGGTTATTCTCCATTATCTCGGTATCTCTCTCTTTTCATCTCATATTGGCATTACAGAGTCTCTAGGTCGCCATGCCGCCACAGCGCCACTGCCTTCGTAAAATCCCTGATACCCTGCCATATCCGAATCGAAATCACCTCATACCCTATCCTTCGTCATTGTCCTATATTTTATAAAAGAAAGCTTCTGAATTTTTGGGAATTTCTCCGAGAGTTCCCAAAATCCCAATTCGTTTGGTCAGGTTTGGTGTTTAGGTTAAATTTAATGGTTTGGAGTAGAAATTAGGTTTTGGTTTGATGGGTTTTCTATTAACCGGTTGCATGTTGCCTTTTGGTTTAAATTGCAGGTTGGTTTTCTGGCAATCCTAAATGATCGATCTGCTGAGATTTTAAGGAGGAGTTGATACCATTCAATTACAGAAACAATGGCGATGAGAAATCTCGAAACAATATGCGGATCATAGGGCGAGCTGGGCCTTCTCTTCTCCAAGTTCCCTCTTCAATTAGAGTACCATATGTCCTGCCCTCTCTTTGTCTCAATGTTTATATTTGGATGCATGATAAAGTCCCAAATATTCTGACCGATTGTGAAAATTGCATTCATGATTATTTGAAGCTATTGCGACTCCATGAGTAGCAATTGGTAGGAGGAAAGTTGGCGTAATTTGAAACAATGTCTATTCTGTTTTCTGATTCGTATTTTGTAGACATGGCTAAAGCTGGGTTTCTTCACTTATCCTTTACTCTCATCGATTCATCTATTGACAGAAGCTTTTGTTAATAATTATAGCTTGAATGTAAAATATACTAATGAGTAATTGACTTGTGTTGCTTTTGAGTTTAGAATTGGTAGTAGTTTTATCAATTTGTTTAAGTAATTACAAAGTTTGCTTTATTTGATTATTGAACTGTATGAAAGTTAATCAATTGGTTAGCTTATGAGGAAAACAGAGAAAATGATATCATTATATTTTCATTTAAGAGTACGAACATGAAGTATATCTATCTCAACTAATTCATTTTCTTGTTCCTTTTTTTATCTTATATCATGTTTTGCATTTTAGATAGAAGATCAAAGATGTGCTAAATTCACACCACACTTTCCAGGTATGGACTAGGCCTTTTAATTTAGTTTTATTAGGCATAGTAGGTACATATCACTGCATTAGCCTTGCAAATTATTGACCTAGTATCATACAATGCTCATTCTTAACATTTAAGTAGATTGCTGCAGTAGTTATGAATTATTTGGTTTTAACTTTTGTTACATACTCTTGGGCCACATTGGTATCGTAGCTTACTATATTTGTGCAAACTAAAAATGTAAACTGACTTTGATGGGAATGCCGATTTTTTTAAGCTGATCTATTCTGTTTTTTCATGGCACAGGGAAAAGATGATGCTGCAACTTAAGCTAGGGAAAATAAGCTGCAACCTGGGAATATTGAAAGAATTCATATGTTTACTGGTTTTTTTTTGTTGAAGGTTGCAGCTACATGGAAGCGTGAAGAATACTATTTAGTTATTTCTTGTTTTTTCCCCCCAATGTATTAGTTCTGGGTGTAATCACACTATATATTTTTAATATAAAATGATTGGTTTTAGTTTTGTTGTGAAAAATATAAATTATTATTATTATTAATTTTATTTGGCTTTTTATGTATAATTTATACATAAAAAGCAGATTTTTTTTATTATATTTTAATACTATTAGAGACGGATTGTAGTGTCCCTAAGTTTTCTGCCATGTGGCAGCCAATAATTAATAGAGACGGATAGTTGGGTTCAACTGTCTCTAATAGCTTTTAGAGACGCAAGAAATAGGGACGAATTACTAGTTCGTCACTCCTACTTATAAGGACGGATTTTGATGTAATTTTGTCCCTAATACTTTTCTAGTGACGAAACTTGGGTGTCTCTATAGCCAATTATTAGTGTAGTGCTTTTCTCGACTGATGGAAGTTCTGGAGCTTTCTCCTTCTTCCATTTCAATATCTTGATATGGAAAGACTTTTCTCGTCTTTCTGATTTTGAATTCTTTCATTTCTTCGATTAGTTTTTCTAATCGATCAGGATTTTCGCAATTCTCAGATTCTTCATAAAGCTCATAGAGCTTCTCAGCTCTGAACATCTGGACTGGTCTGTTTAGATCAGCTTCCAGTTCTTCTTCAGTAATAGGATCTTCAATAGTGGGTTTTGTACCACTGACACTAGCTTCTCTAGTGCTGTAGCTTCTTCTGAGAAGATTCCTGTTTATCCTGAGATTCTCAGGACCGACATCACTTTTTCTGTGATTGTCAAAATTTAGACTTATTTCTCCAGTCTTTCTACTTTAATAAATTTTGGCTTTTGCATTTTCTGCTGGTAGCTTCGGACCAAATAATTTCCATTCAATAGGAAAAGTTACTTCATTCCAAGTAACCTTGTGAATCTGTTGTGAATGGTTCTTATGACTGGTGAGGAATCCAGTAGTAAGACCAGGGATATTAGAAATCCGTGTCTTTGGCTCTACTGTGGTGCTCATCAGTTTATAGTATATTTTGTATACTATCGCCAATTCTTGCATATCATTTTTCATGGATATGCCATCTGTCTTGACTCTCAGTCGGAGACAGTGGGCTGCATCCTTCAAGCTGGTTGAGAAGTTTGGGAAGCAATTGAAATATGCCACTTGATTGCACATAGATGCTTCTAGAGTTCCCAGCAAACTAGCTTGAAAGTATGTCAGTCTGTTATCTTGCAGGACGCATAGGACTGAGCAGTTGATTCCTTCTCTTGCCAAAAGTTTTATGCCTACTTGGACTGCTCCAATATGCATAAATTGGTACTTCTTTGCTTGTGCTCTGGCAACTTCAGCTGGAGTGATCATCAAGAGATCTGTCTCCCCTGTTGTTGAGGGGGTTGTGAATTCAAGTAATTTGAAGTGATGGCTGTCCATCATCATCAAGAGATCTGTCTCTCCTGTTGTTGAAGGGGTTGTGAATTCAAGTAATTTGAAGTGATGGTTGTCCATCAAGTCAAATGTTCCCCTTTTGTAGATTTGTTTGAAATCTAGCTTTGGAATTGAGGCATTTTTTTACCTCATGCTCGATCTCATTGTATTCAAATTCTTCAGCATTTAGGAGTTGTACTCCTTTCTTTTTCCCGAAGATGCTCATCATTTGACATCTCGAGTTTCTTTCGGATTGTCATACCGAATACTAGTAGAACTAGTTGAAGGATCCAGAAAAATCATGTTTGGAACAGGATTCTTGTCTGGCCTTTCTAATGGTTTGAATCCATTAGCTTTCTTCTTTACTGTAGGCACTTTCTTGTCCTTCAATATATTTTTCATAGAATCCAGCGTTTTTTGCTGTTAATTGATTTTCCTACTAACACTCGTTAGCTTTTCCTCTTCCGTTTTTGGAAGTTCCTTGATATAATCCAGTTTGTTTTCCAATCTTTCTAATTGGTGGATTATAGCAGGTAATTTTTCTAGATGAGTTTGACATCTAGATAATTTTAGTAACAGTCTCTGATATTTCTCATCAGAGGAATTTAATAGAGAATTTATTTTCTCTAATAACAATTCTGACATTGTCCCCATGAGGGGGGGTTCCCCTTTGAGCTATTTTACAAGCTCTGATACCAGTGAATTGCGGATCTAACCAATGCTCAAATAATCAAGCGGTTTTTGTTCTTCTTCAAGAACATATAAGAGATTATCAATCTCTTGTTCTATTTTATAGATTCTAGTCTGAAGTCTATAAATGATATCCCAATAGTTGGGAGATTCTCTACTAAGACTATCTCTGTAGGCTTTCAATTTTCTCAACTTTTATCTCTCCTTTTCTAATTCTCTGCTAGTATTTTTACAGATAACAACTAATTCAAGCCTATCAGCAATCGAAATTGTGAATAGTAAAGAAAGTTTATTGTTTACAGTCGAATAGAGGATGCAATTTATCTGCAATTATATCTAGACAAATAATTTCAAGATGGGCCCACCACGCTTTAAAAATAAGATAAAAGACAAACTTAAATAGAAAGGAGGGGTAAAAGTGAGATGAATAGGAAGTGATATTTTGGATATTAGTGGAAAAAGTGAAGAGACTTGTGTTAGTGGGAAGAAAAATAAGTTGGTGGGGTGTATGGGAAGTATATGGGTGGTTTTGGGGTGTATGAGAATTTTCCCTTTCTTTAAAGCAGCAATGAGTGGATTACCATCTTCACACTCATGCCTAGTTTATAACCTAAAATGCGAACAATTTTTTCTTTCAAATAGAGCCTAGAAATTTTCTATTTTGGTTTCAGAATTTTTTAGGTCCATGAAATTCAAGTATAGGAATAAACATACAAGTAGAATATTGATGTACAATCTAATGTAAAATCTGCGAGAACATATTTGTTGATCAATATCATTTAAAAACCATGAAATTCAGCTTCTTCATTTGGCTTCCCTCATCAAGTGATGTTTGGATGCAAATGTTCAAGTTACTTCCTTCTATCAGATTTTGTTTGATTGGGTTGTAAATTTTCGAGTGCATTCAATGAGTAAGTGGGCTTTCATATCAACTCCACTTTTCTTATATGTTTAATTATCTCTAATATTTTATGTTCAAGACTCATATGATATGAACTAGCTCCATAAGATCTAATAGAATAAGTGATTGGTATAATTTAGATTATATTTGATCTATTTCACTTATTAAATAGTATATAAATGTATTTAGTTCCTTTGCAGTGACTCAATTTGTGTATGTAGTTTTGGAAAATAATGTGCATGGTAGACAACAATAGGCATATATATCAATTATGTATACAATAAAAAGTGTTCAAAGAGAGACTGGATTATAGGCAATTTTCATTTGGTGTGACATGTTGCAAAACTCATTCAAGTTACATTTGCGTCAAGTCTATGTGGCCCAATCCATAAAGCACACCAACATTCATGGAAATAATTTGAGCCCAAACATTGTCTCATCTTCAAACATTTACATTAACTTACTTTTTAGTTGAAATATAACAATCACAGTTACCAACTCTCATAGGAGTCATGATTGAATAGCCGGTTAAGTGTTGGACTATTCAATCATGACTCTTATTTATTTGCTAGAAAGTGACTTTTTGTTGTTACCACAATTACGTACCTGGATAATAGGAGACTAGGTAATGATTTTTTTCTTCCCCAAAAGACAAAGAGTTTCTTTATTTGTAGGTTTGTTTCGCTTTAAAAAGCAAGCTCATATAGACTTGTGTTGTAACATTTTAATATTTTATTTGTTATTGAAATTAAATTTGGGTGAATTTATTTTGTGTTTAATTTCTGAATTTAAATTCAGAATTTATTTTGAATTTTATTTTGTAACTCATGGTGTTTTATTTTGATTTATTTTGGGTTTTAATTCTTGTAACCTATGGCTTTTGGTTACTACCCTATTAATTGTAGGGAGTGTCCTAAGATCCTATAAATAGTACCATTTGTTGCATGCTAAAACAGATCATTGATTTTACGTAATACTATTACGAAACACTACTATTCACCCATCACTCTTTCCAAAATCCCCCAAAGTATCTTGTGTGTTTTTTGTCCAAAGAAATGTGTTATTTTGGTGGAGCTTTAGGTTCCTCTAATTTGTGCAGATTGGTGTGAGACTGTACAATTATTGTTGGATTATTGTATCCTTGAGGGGACAAGTCAAGAGATTTCTGGTGCACCGGCATTGTTCGGCAGAGGGCTTGAATCTCCTTAAAGAGAGCTAGATATCCGCGCCTCAGCCTATTGTCAACGAGTTTCGCATATAGAAATTATAATTTTTATTGTAATTTCACCAACTTGTAATGAGTAGCATTGCTCGGATTGAAATATTTAAGTGGATTTTGTGGTTTGATGCTTGATTGGTTTGTGTGGTTTTGGGTTTTAGTTTGTATTTCGTTTTCACATCTTCATATCAATGCTTGCAAATCAAATAATCAAGGTAAATTATTTTTTAAAACAATGTTTGATTTGAATTTTGGGTCTCTGCTCTGTATATGATCTGCATTTTGTCTAAAGCCCTATATCCAATCAACCACTCTCCTTTTTTGAAATTGATATATGTTTGCCACATGCAAGTGAGTTCCATATTTCCATTTCATCATCAAAAGTATACAACTTTGTTATGGTAAAAGATCTTATTGTATGGCCTACCAATTGAAGCTTTAAGTAAATTTTAGTTCTTTGGCTAGGATTTGGTGAACTGTTTATTATGTGTTCATAAATCATGTTTATCGTTTGCAGGACTTTTGCTGGCATAATTGTGCAAACCTGCTTTCTTCATCGTCTTCCACAACATATTCCTATTACACGCACAGTGTTTTTGAGGATAAACTTATTTGGGGAGTTCTTTTACAGGGATGTTCTCTATTAAATCAGCATGCAGTAAGCTTTGCAATTTTGAAGTGAATAGCTTTATTACTGAAGTTGTGAGGTGAGATATAGATAACCAATGAATGAGTTCTAAAAAGAATAAAAGTTGAATTGAGCTGGGTGGAGTCTTTTATTGATCTGATCATTACCCTTGCTCTCATGTGAATAAGAATGTCATTGCAACTTAGCTGAAAAGAAAAGTTGCTCAAGTTGATGTTCACAATTGGACAGTAAAAGTCAAAGGAGGAGCAATTCTTTCTTCTTATTTTTTGAGAAAAAACACAAACCTGTGGCATCACGTGGGCGAGCTAGCTAGTGGTATAACGAAATGTTAACAATATTCAATAAATGGTGATTCAACAACAAATTAAGAACCACCATTTGAATAATGATGATGTTGAATGATTATTAATGATTCTCTTTTGGACAATGTAAGACACAACTTATCAAATTCTACAACTCTACTGGCTCCACTCCTATGGCTGTGTTTGGTATGCATGTGCTTTTAAGAGAAGCTGGTTTTTGCTTAATTCTGAGAATAAGTAGCTGAAAAGTAAAGTAGCTGAGTGTTTGGTAAACTGAATTTTTAAGTGCTAAGAGTGCTACAAACAGTAGAACCATTTCTAAGCCTCTCAGTTCCAAACCCAATCTCACTTAATAATTCCATTCATTGATTAATCAATCAACTCCAGATACAGATTGAATCTGGGAAAGAGAAGGTGTTGGAAAGTAAATCTTGCAGTATTGAATTGGGATTGTCTTGATATGCAAGAATATATTTGTATTAAGTTGATTTGATTTGATTTGATAGGATAGTCTGTACATTTTTTATTCCAATTGTAATTGTGTTAGTTGTCTTTCCTTACTGGTCTCCTAACTTGTTGGAGAACCACGAGATGTATAGTAGGTGCTCTGTATATATGTTACATGATTGAATAGAATTGATTCATTCAGCCAAAACATCTTTTCCTTCATGGTATCAGAGCAGGAATAATTCCTGGCTCTTCTTCTCTCTGCCGTCACTAGCAGCCTCTCCATTCCAGTTTTTCTGCCAAATTACAAGCAGCCTTTCCTGCTATTAAGTAGCAGCCTCGCAACCTTTTTCAATGGCAATTGTTGATGAGCTTTTTTCTGAACCTCCTAATAGTGGAATTGGCACCAGCAACACTTCCTCTGATGATACTGTCAATCCGCTTTTCCTTCATCATTAAGACCATCTCGGTCTTCTGCTTGTCTCCAAGAAATTGTCAGGAGACAATTATAACTCATGGTGTCACGCTATGAGGATATCCCTGAGTGCCAAGAACAAAACCGGCTTCATCAACGGAACCATTAAGGAACCCTCTGCAAAAAAGAAACCTGACGAGCATGTACTATGGCAGAGGTGCAATGACAGGGTACTTTCATGGATTCTCAATTCCCTTGAACCTGAGCTTGCCGATTCAGTGCTCTGCTGCACCACACCACATGATGTTTGGGAAAACCTGCGAGAAAGATTCGCGTTGGGCAACGCCCCACTGATATTTCAAGTTCAAAGAGACATTTACCGTATTGAACAAGGTCAATCATCCATTGCAGCATACTACACAAAGCTGAAAGGCTTATGGGACGAGCTTGCTTCGTACAACACTGTCACTTGCACCTGTGGAGCGCACAATGATAGCAGTAAGTTGGTGCAATTTCTTATGGGTTTAAATGAATCTTATGCTGCTACTCGTGGACAGATTTTGTTAATGAACCCTTTGCCTTCGGTGAGACAAGCTTATGCTTCCCTCGTCCAAGAAGAAAAACAACGGGAACTTGGTTCCTTTCTTATTGCCCCATCTAACACCACAGCAATGGTAGTACACAGCAATTTTAGATCACAACCTCAGATGCAGGGGAATCAAGGCAATACCCAAGGAAGTAATTTTCGTCCTTGTGCCCCAATCAAGCATTGCACTTATTGTGACATGGATTATCA
This sequence comes from Rosa multiflora, assembly GCA_002564525.1. Taxonomy (NCBI): domain Eukaryota; kingdom Viridiplantae; phylum Streptophyta; class Magnoliopsida; order Rosales; family Rosaceae; genus Rosa; species Rosa multiflora. The sequence goes on from BDJD01002486.1 coordinate 174,528, forward strand.
TACTGAAGCAACCTGCCATAGAAAGCATGGTTATCCTCCTGGTCATCGTCTCTACAAAGGACCCAAGGAAGCTAATTCTACAAAACAATGTCGAGGAAGTCCCTCTGCTAATCATGTTGATGCTACCCCAACATTCCAGGAACTTCAAAGAATGCTTCCTAATCTCACTGAGGATCAGTACACTCAAGTAATTGCTGTCTTGACTCCTACACCACAAATTCCTCAAGCCAATGCTGCTTCTGCAACTGAATATGCTACAGGTTTGTTACATGTTGCTCCAAATCGTTGGATACTCGACAGCCGAGCAACTCATCATATTACTTCTTCTCCTACATCATTGATAAATATTAAGCATCCTTCTTTGGCACCAGTTTCTTTACCTAGTGGAGACACGGCTGAAATTACTATGACTGGATCAATTTGATTTAACGATTCTTTTCAATTAAATGATGTGCTCTGTGTGCCAAGTTTTAGAGCTGATCTTATGTCTATTGGCAAAACAACCGATGATTTATCTTGTTCAGTGACATTTTTTCCATCTTGGTGTATTTTACAGGACTTGGCTACGAGGACGATGATTGGTGTGGGTAAGCGACGTGGTAACCTCTACTACCTTGTGGCGTTGGCTTCAACTTCTCCTTCATCTCACTTCGCTTGCAATCTCATCATATCCTCTGATCTTTGGCATCGTTGTGGGTCGATGGTGTTGACTGTCAAGTAGGTTGTGTGTAATTTCTTCAAGGAAGGGAGAGTAGAAATTTGTATTTTGAAAGAGTCATTAATCTACAATTAATGTTTAGCGCTACAGTGGCTTGCAGTGGCTTCTGATTCTAAAAGAAGTCTTGCACTAAAATATGCTTTTCCACTGAAAAATCCATTAATATTGCTTCTGGAAAAAGCAGGCTCGAATTATTAATGATTCTCTTTTGGCCAATATAAGACACAACTTATCAAATTCTACAACTCTACTGGCTCCACCCCTATGGCTGTGTTTGGTATGCCTGTGCTTTTAAGAGAAGCTGGTTTTTGCTTAATTCTGAGAATAAGTAGCTGAAAAGTAAAGTAGCTGAGTATTTGGTAAACTGAATTTTTAAGTGCTAAGAGTCCTACAAACAGTAGAACCATTTCTACGCCTCTCGGTTCCAAACCCAATCTCACTTAATAATTCCATTCATTGATTAATCAATCAACTTCAGATACAGATTGAATCTGGGAGAGAGAAGGGACTTATGAAGAGAGCGTGGGTTGATGGTGTTGACCGTCGAGTAGGTTGTGTGTAATTTCTTCAAGGAAGGGAGAGTAGAAATTTGTATTTTGAAAGAGTCATTAATCTACAATTAATGTTTAGCGCTACAGTGGCTTGCAGTGGCTTCTGATTCTAAAAGAAGTCTTGCACTAAAATATGCTTTTCCACTGAAAAAGCCATTAATATTGCTTCTGGAAAAAGCAGGCTCGAGGCCAAGTTACCAAACACCAAACCTTTCATTGCTTAGAAGTAGGGAGTTAAACATATAAAAGTAGAGGAATAAACATACAGTAGAATATTGATATACAATCGAATTTAACTAAATTAAATTTAAAATGTTTGAGAACATATTTGTTGATCAACATCATTTAAAAACCATGAAATTCAGCCCTTCTTGCTCTAGCTTCCCTCATTAAGTGATGTTCGGATGCAATATTCAAGTTACTTTCTTTTATTGGGTTGCAAATTTTTCAAGGGATTGAATGACTAAGTGCACTTTCATATCAACTCCACAGTCCGATACGTTTAATTGCCTCTAATATCTTATGTTCAAAAAAACACTCACAGATTTTTGACATGTTCGACACTTAACTCACTGATATTTTAAAAAGTTCACTTAACTCACTGTCGTTAAATTTTCCATTAGAAGCCATTTGGACAAATATGCCTCAATTTTAACTGTTTCCAATGGTAGAATTAACAACACTGAGTTAAGTGAAAGATAGATGTAAAAGTGAGTGATGTTAAGTGATATTGTTGAAAATACAGAGAGTTAAGTATCAAACGGGTCATAACTTAGTGACCATTTGTGATATTTTCTCCATACGATACGAACTAGCTCTGTAAGATCTAATAGAATAAGTGATTGGCATAATTTAGATTATACTTTATCTATTTCACTTACTAAATAGTATGTAAATGTATTCAACTCCCTATATTGACTCGATTTGTGTATATAGTTTTGGAAAAAAAATGTGCATAGCAAACAAAAATAGGCGCGCACGCGCGCGCGCACACACACACACACACATATATATATATATATATATACGCCTATATATACATATATCGATCATGTATACAATAAAATACATTTAAGGACAGATTACATTATGAGCAATTTTCACATCATTGTCTTTTCTTTAAAAATTTAAAATAAATTACTTTTCAGTTGAAATACAACAATCACATTCAATATAGTTAGCAAGTTTCATAGGAGTCATGATCGAAATGACTGGTTGCACTGGTGGTTTATGCGATCATGATTCCTATTTGTTTGCTAAGAAGTGACTTTTTGTTAGTACCACAATTGCTTGTTTGACCAATGAGAGACTAGGTAATGAATTTTTCCTTGAAGGCACGAAGTATATTTGTTTGTAGGTTCGCTTCATTTTAAATAGCGAGCTCATATAAATTTGTAATAAAATTTGTAATAAGTAGCATTGCTTAAATTGAAATATTTAATTGTATATAAACTCTAGTTGTATATTGAAGTAACAATTTTTTTTTTTTGAAAGAAGGACGACAAACTATATTAAGTGAAACTGAGGAGTACATGGAGCGATGCATAAAACATCGAAAGAAAGCAATAAAACATAACGAAATGCACAGACGCATCTATTATAACGTAAAAGTAACGCATAACTGGATGCACAATCGCATCGAGATGAAAGGTAACCATGTGACTTGATACCATAAGGCATCGCTGCACTGCATATGTCACTAAAGCAGTGTAAATAGAAGAGTAACTGTAACTGTAACTGTAGCCGATGATATGACCACCTAGGAGAGGTAATTCGCTCACTAAGAGATCAAAAGTAACTGAGGGTGTCAAAAACTCAGATGTTGGAAGACGAACTCAAGAACCAGAACCAGAACCAATACCATAATAATATGAGCAGCTGTTTCGGATCCAAGATCTGAATTAGGGTACGACCTGGGTCCCAAATGTGGATCCATATCCGACCCGAAGACAAAATTGAACCTGATGCAGCAAAAAGGGCCCAAGCCCAAGAAGCGCTGCTCTGTACACCCAGGCAACTAGGCACCCATTTGGAAATACTCAGGCCACCCAACCATCACCAATCTGAGCAGCAACCCCGCCATCCTCTCTTGAATCAACTCGTCGCTCTGCCGATGCTGATTGAAGAGATCGATCTGGGAAGAGCAGTCGAGCGAATGACCTGGAAAAGCACATCTCCGAGTTGATCCGCAGATGATACCAGAAACGCAACACCTCCAACCCTCTCCGCCGTCTCGCTCCTTACGGGGTCACCCTCACCCTTTACCTCCTTTGTGATGCAGCCGCCTAACACCGCCTTTAGTCGCCCACGAATGGATCTAACCCAAAACTCCTCATGGCAAAGCGCAATAGGAAAAGATCTCCCATCGGAAGCCGATTGCATTAGCAAAACCAAGGCCCCAAATGGAGAGGATCCGAACGCATTGCTGATAGAACCCAGATCCCAAGTTTGGTTAGGGTCCACCAGATCACAGCGCTGCCCTCCTCCACCATCATTGAAACCGATTGCAGCCACAGTAGCACGAGCAAAACCCTAATGAGGTGAATCCCACCGCCAAAACTACGAGATTAGGGTGCAATCCAAGTCCAAGAGACTCGACAGCCAAGGACCACGGACACCGATGTTGCAATCCAAGAATATCGGCCGACGAAACCCTAGGGTTAGCCGCCGCCAAGAGGAGAGAGCGAGAGGTCTCATGACACTTTTGCCCCAGTAACAAATGTTTAATTGCCTCCAATGTCTTAGGTTCAACACTCATATATTTTTGGAAAATAATATACATACGATTAATTTGATGATATGGACAACACTAGGCAATATATATAACAATCAATATCATATGAAAATTAGGAAAAACAAAATCATATCAATTTTATTTCAACAATCTCAATACTCATTATACATATACAAAACGAAAAGGGCTAAATACTGATTACTACCCTGTAGGTTGGGTCCAAAATCAATTCAGTCCCTGAATTTCTAATTTCATCAAAAACACCCCTGCACTTTCAATTTTGATATAATAGGTCCAATTTGTTAGTTTTCCAATAATTAAAGTTATTTAACTTGTTAACGTGACTCATATATGGCCTATGTTTTATGATGTAGTGTCGAGGTGGCCTGCATAGTCAATTTAGGAGTGAGTCATACTATAAAATAAATAGTTTTTTTTTAATAAATAATCCAACTATAACTTGAACTCATAACAAAATATTAATGAATTTGACCTATTAGATCAAAATTGAAAGTGTAGGGGTGTTTTTGATGAAATTAGAAGTTCAGGGACTGAATTGATTTGGACCTAAACCACAGGGTAGTAACTAGTATTTAGCCCAAACGAAAATGCCTTTTGAGGGACTAGATTTCATGCAATGTTGGTGTGAGTGACTTGCTGCTAAACTCATTCAAATTACAGTTGCGTCGAGTTTACGTGCCCAACATTCATCGAAACGATATCAACCCAAAGTCTAATATGATAACATATCTATAGATTGGTTTTGACCTGGATAATGAAGATGCTTAGAAAATATACAAGCAATAATGTTCACTGCTCACAAGACTTTTAGCCAAAGCCATTCAACTTTATCCGACCAAGAAATATAATTTCCGTCAGTTTGAACTCATGAGCAATAAATATCACTATAATCATCACCCTCTTTTAACACTTCGAATAACTTGAAAAGCTAACAATTTTGGCCTATGAAAAAAAATCCAAATACCCTCATTTGATCTGATTTAAATCTGTCATTTGGTGAGGATTTCCATCCCAAACAGTGCTTCCAGTTCTTATTAAAAACTGTTGACATCTATGAACTTGTAGTTCTACTGGTTAACAATATTCCCATAAACTCAAATTGACATTAAATTCCTTCCAATAGCACTAATTATTGGAACAAGAATAAACGATTTCAACATTAAACATTCTTCATTCTAATTTAGAGGTGTCCAAACATTCTCCTTGAAACATTTGAAATAAAGACTGTTTAGTTAACACAGTTAAGGAATGTAATGGCACATTCACACAAACGTGAATTATGTCCACTAGGATTTATCAGCTTACGCTAAGAAACCAGAACCAAAATAAGATATTTCATCATCCATACAACAGATGCAAACACTAATCAGCTCTGCTGCGTCACTTTGTGCCAGCAGAAATGAGCAGTCAGATTACAAATAATTCAGCTTCATCAAGGAGATGCTTTATCTGTACATTCTGAGGATTAAGAACAGAGGTCCACAGACTCAAGCAACTATTTTGGTATCGGCATCAAATTAAAGCAGCTATTTTCCAGGATTCTTATATCAATGAACTTCCTCACCTTCAATGTGCACTAAGGTTCAATTCCATGTCCAGCAGCAGTGTCTTGTAAGAAATAATAAGATGCCATGTGCGACAAACTAATCCTCTTGGCCTTGATAAAAACAAATCAACCCGGTATCATCTGTTGTCTTTCCTTGGAGAAGGGAAAGGTTTACTACTGCTGCTGCTACTACTCCTACTACTGTCAACGACTCGACCTTTGTCCACGTCAACAGAAAGATGGCTTTCTGATTTTCCTCTGTCCAGGATATGCTGTTGTTGGGCTTCTGACCTCTTCCCTCTACTCTCAGAGTGACTCTCAGCCTTTCTGAGTTTTTCTGACTTTTGGCTTGATACCGCCCCTTCCAATCCTCTAACTTTTTCCGGATTATCTGGGAGTGATTGACATTTCTCCAAGTTTTGGGAACATTGAACTTTATCTCTGCTTTGAATTTCATTAGCTATTTGGCTCCGCCGCTCCTTCAAAAAGTTTAGTCGCGATGTCAACTTTGTTATTGCTGAAGATGTACTACCCCCCTGTAATGAACAGGCCATGAGTGTAAAGTGATTATTACCCTTTATCTGCTCAGAGCAATAATATGAACTCTACAAGCATGTTTTCCAACTTAAAAACAATACTAGTAATAGACAAAGCAGCAAGTGGAGCAGTAAGTAGAAACTGAATTGTATGATCATAATGATGAAAAGACAATATACTCATGGAAAACAGATAAGTATCCAGATGATAATTAGTACCACTGTGGGTTGAAATTCTTTCCAGCAGAACAAAAGAAACAAAAAGTAGTGAAAGCCATAGTCTTACCTCACCCCCTTTCTTGCCATGCTTGGAAACAACTGGTTCCACTGCAGAAGAATCGGATATACCGCCAACAAGTCGGGAGAGTTTATGTAGTCCATCCACCTTCCTCTCATTTGCATTTTCTGTGCCATCTTGATGACCATCCTGTTGAACCATGCCCAGAAAACATAAAAAATGACTACCTTATATAATCCACTTTACCACAAACTGCTTGCTAACTTATTAGGTTCAATTTCCTACATGTCCTCAAGTCTTACGCTAAAAATCAAACATACAGAGTCAACTTTGTGAAGAGAACTTATCTGTCTGATCCAGTTTTAAAACTAGTTCCATGAAGATAAAAAGAAAGTACGGAACTTGAGTCAACCCATGACTTTTGTTCTCATGTGTCAAATGAATTTACCTTACTTCTTGACCATTCAAAATGTGAAGGGACTACTGCTTCACTATCCTTCTGTTTATCCTTCGTCTGCCTATAAATATAAAAAAAAAAAAAGAAGGAAAAAAAAAGTGAGTATGAAGTATGGCAACAGTGTCTAAATTTTCATGTGTTATAACAAAAAGATTAAGATATATATTTAAGAAACACAGAGGAAAGGGTGATTCAGGAAGAAAACCACCAATTAACCAAGGATCTTACTGTTTTGTATTATGACTATGTTGCGACAAATTGGATGCATCAGACGCAGAGCTAGAGCCATAGTTTCGTTCACGTTGTTGATTAAGCTGCACACCTAGATCATCAACCTTCTTTTTCAAGTTGGTACAATCCGCCTCTGCCTGAACCATTTCCTCAAGCTCTGCCCTTGTCTGTAGTACATGTTCAAGTTAAATATTTGGTGGATGATCAAAGATCTTATGAGATGTCAAAGGAGAGAATACTAACTTTTTCATCAACATCGGCTAAATTAGGTACATGGCCCTCGGAGATTTTTAGCCCTGCTTCAAGGGCTGCTCCCAAATCTCTCTCCTTCTGTAACTGTTCCTGTAGTCTTGCCACCTACAATACGTTTAATGCTCAATGTCAGCATTAGATTCATATAGCTAGTGACCACTGAAGATGTCTTATTAGAAACTAGTCATTTGATAACACTTAAAAATCCAGTAACATTAGCTTGTGTGGACACAAAAGCCTTTTGAATTTTCTTTCCTACAAAGAAGTCAAAATTCAATATGTGAAAGAAAGGGAAAATAAATCAGAAAAAGAAAAACACTTTTTAAAATTCATCATGGAATTACATCTTGTTTGAGAGCTCGACGACGTTCAAGCAAGGCCTTCTTCTGCTTTTCTAGATTTGCTTGCAGAGCTACATTCCCTTGAACCTGTAAAAGAAACTAACAACTTATTACAGGAAAGTTAAAGCATGACACAATGGAACTGGAAAGACCGATAATACTCTACCTCTTCTACAATTTTATTTTCTAACTCAGCTTTTGTAATCTCTAGCCTCTGGATTTCTTCATCCCTTCATACAGAAAGAAAAATTAAATATTAGAACAAAATAAGTGAATTAAAGAGTAGAGGATTGCCAAAAAAAAATCACGTTTTTTTTAAAATACATTATTTTCTGGTTAGTCACAGAGTTGGCAACTTGCCAATTACTTTACACATGTAAAAACCATTGCATCCCAATGCCAATGCTAGTGGTACAATCAAGATTGAACCATTAACATTGATGTTAGTTATGTGCCACCATGATCAAAATACATATGTTCTATAAATTCTGTGTGTGTCCATGTACGTGTCTCTAGAACATCATTCAAACACATCTGCGACACAGAGAATCCAATGACACTAAACAAGACATGAGAACCATACAACCATATTATAGCCAACTTTATATGGAAAAGTAGCTCTGCAGAGATCATATATGCATCACTTACTCCTCCTCAACACCGAAGTCAATGGATTCCATGGAAAGGTTCTTCCTTGCCTGGAGTCATACACAAAAGAAAAAGAAAAAAAATGATAAACAAAAGACCTCTCAGTATATTCACTAGATTAGGATCATACATGGAAAAATTGAAAATTGAAAGATGGTGATTGAGCGAAATTCAGAGGCTTGAAAAGCAAGAATTTCATAAAACAATATGGGAAAATATGAATTGATGATAATTGGCTTGAGAAGCAAAACACCATATCACTAGTCCGGAGAACATATACTTACACCGGTACGTCCCCAGTTAGGACGATGTGTTGCACCATAATCAGGTCCATTGGATATAGTTGAAGATTTTTGCATGCATGGAAGGCCATGGCCAGTTGACTGATGCACAGAACTTTTTTCTCTAGAAACACCTGCTACTCCAGTAGACTCATTAGCCAGCTCTGCTGAGTTAATTTCACTTACATTCTGTTTATTATCATTGCTTTTTACACTATATTGATGTTTCACATGTTTAAGTGAGCTTGATGACAACTTCTTTGGAGATTTGCTATCATTGCCTCCATCAGGAACCTTGGAACCAGCCTGCACCCTTAAAGCAGTTAGTATGTACTGATATTCTTTCATTTTTTCATAGTTTCCTGAGCAGAAAAAAGCAATAAGAAATGATGAATATAATTCATTTAGAACCAGATGAACCATATAATGCAGTACATGAGTGCATAGAAATATAAAGAGAAAGCAGTATTCAGCTTATTCATGAGAACAGAAGAGGGAAAAAAAAATTGCAGCAACAGTGCAGAAACTAGAGTAAATTTAGCAATCATATAAAGTTTGTTAGACGGGGCAAAAAGTCCCACAGAAGTGGGTGAGTAAGATTTTCCTTGGGTATTGGGATCAAATCTTCAGACACAATGAGCTTAAAGACATAAACACTTGCACACAGTGAATATAGTATAAATGTATCTTTCGAAGTCTGTTACTAGAGTAAATTTAGCAATCAGATAAAGTTTGTTAGACGGGGTAAAAAGGCCTACAGAAGTGTGTGAGTAAGATTGTCTTTGGGTATTGGGATCAAATTTTCAGACAAAATGAGCTTGAATTCATAAACACTTGCACACAGTGAATATAGTATAACTGTATCTTTTGAAGTTTGTTTTTGAAAGGGACTAGCAACAACAATAGTAAGAGTTGAACATAAAGTAGAATAGGGTAGGTGACGACACAGAATAAGAGATAACAATATTAATCTACTCGAGTTGAGATGGACATATTGCAGCCTCAGTTGTCTAGGAATATCTATCATCACAATGAAAGCATAGTTTAATGTAGGTAAAGGCAGGAAGTAGAAATGAACCTTATTGTCAAACTGTTCATCATCTTCATCACTCTCACTGCATGACCCACTGACAATTTCAACATCATCATCGTCATCGTATTCTCCAGACTCAGTTTCATCATCTTCATAGTACTCATCATCTTCAGTTTCCCCCTCGGTTTCAGTTTCATCATCGTCTGTGTCACTGTATAGTTCAGCGGATATGGAACCTTCCTGCAAACAAACTAGCATTATGGAACTCAATAGTACAAACCCTAGATGAAGTAAATATTGATAAATAAGTATCGACAGAGAACTAGATTCTTTAATTTTATTTTAAGACAACTAGAAACTTCGTTTCAACTTCAAGATTATAAAGTAATTTCAACATCATTTTTTTTTTTGGATACAACATTACAATTCAGAACTTGATTTGGTTCTTAAGTATATTCACTGCTCCTAATCTTCGAAAAGACACTGTGGGCTTTTGCCAAGGAGACAGCATGGTAATTATTCAATGCTCACTTTCACAAAAAAAAAAAGGGTAAGATTTTTGCGGTGTGTGAAAAAAGGAAGTGTTATCAACAGAATCACTTTAAGACAGTAGTACTTGTAAGAAAAGAAACAGCTTGTTGGAAGGCTTGGAGCCTACCCCAAATATGTTATCATACTCCTCCAGCAAAGTTATAACAATTGCTTGAGCATGATTAGCTGCAGCAGCTGCTTGCAAAAGCTGAACCGAATTGTCGCCACCCACACTAAAATCATTGTCGATTTCACAATCCCCAGCCAGGAGTGGACGAAGAAGTAAGGGAGCCATGCAAGCTGCCACGGCTGAGCAGCTCATTCGATTCACGGCTTTGTGAGAAGCAATAGTTTGCATCATCAATAGAATTCTGAATCAGGCAAAACATAAAAATTAAGTTACAAAAAATTAGTAACTAGGCCCAGAAAATTCTAGGTGGAATAGAGACACATACACACAAATATAAGAGAAAAGAAATCACAAATAATGATAATAACATAAAAAAACCTTTGCAATAAACGACGGTTTGGTTCTGGGAATGTATCACATATTGTCGTACGCATGGCATTGATTCTACCACCCCGATCATTACCTGACCATTATTGAATTATTTGTAAAAATATTTAAATCTACTAGCAAAGAATATTAGTGTAATCTTACAGAACAGAAGTTGCAATGATCTCCATTTCCAAATTATTTTCAGCCATAGAGGCTTAGAAAATGACATATGCAGACTAAAAATCCATCTTAAATTGATTGAAAATGCAAAACCTCCCCTCAAGGAATAGCATTGACACATAGATTATAACAGAAGCCAGAGCATTTTACTTTTGCAAGTTGGGTCAGTGGTGCAGTATTTACTGTAACATTCAGCAACAAAAACAATCTTTTCTTAAAGCAGTACGCAGTGCAAGTTTCTATTCCTTTTCTTCATTATTTGCCACTCCATTTCACAAAACCATAAAATCAGGACTCTCGAGCCTCAACACTCCATGTTCCAACTCAGATTCCAAGCTCCTACAGTCCTACCCTACTGGGAAAGGGGGAAAAAAAAAGAGCTTTCAAGCTCTTTGATTCAGACAAATCTACCGATTGACTTCAAGCATAAAGCTTTCTGTTGTGGCTGATACATTACTCAGGCAAAGAAAGATTGTGGACCAAGGATTATATCAGAGAAAGATAGATAGTGGATTACTTCTCAGTATCAATCCCAAAAATGTACTTCTGATAAAATTTATAATTTTGGAAAATAGGAACTATCTAATAACAAATTTAACAATCAGAATACAATACACATATGAACAATAAATGCTAGAAACTAAAGTCTAATTTAATGAACACTAATAACAAGACTGTCAAAAGCTTCATGTTAAATTACTGTGTGGTGCCCTCAAAAAATTGTATCGAAAAGAGATGTCTTGCAGTATTTTAAAATTTGAAGAACAACGAAATTGGCATTTCGTAATCTTAATACAACAATGCACGTGCACAGGTTACTGAGGTCTGTTCTTATTTTTCTTTTTGATTGTTAGTTAATATTTCTAGATGTGTATTTATACTTAGTGGAGTGTAGTATGGTCCGGAGGATAAATAGGTTTATCATTGGGATTTAAGATTTTCATTAGGATGCTGGGTGCAATTGTATTAGTATCACTGCAAGCAAAAATTTTAAAAGTTGATCTGCTGGTCGATCAACATAGAGCCCCAATTGACCTCTATTGTCCTAGAAAGTTTATAATCAGGTTATCACTTATCAGGGTATGCCAGTTTACAAGTACAATAAATGACTCGGGACCTATAATTAAAAAGATTAATGTATATTATATGGCACTAATCTTTGTAAGGCAGCATGAGGTTCATCTTTTTCCGAAGGGAAAAACTCACAAACAATACCTGAACTTCAAGCCACTAATAACTTTCATACCTCAAGTTCAAAAAATATCAGATTGGTACCTGAACTTCTGACCCCGACCCAATATCAGTATCTGGGAACAGTAAAATCGTTAACGGAGTTAATTTTTGAAGGGTAAATCTGTCATATCACTGTTCATCATCTCCAAAACTCTCCCCTCTCTCTCTCTCTGCAAACCCAGATTTTTCATTATCTTCTTCATATCTCACACACACAAACCCATATCGACCAAAGGAGAGGTGAGAGGTAAGAGGAGTTGGTGGTGGATGGGACGGTGGGTATTGAAGAAGTGAAAGGTTGGTTGATAGTGGTGATGAGGTATGAAGAAGAAGAAGAAAAAATCTGGTATTGCAGAGAGAGAGAGGAGGGAGAGTTTTGGAGATGATGAACAGTGAAATGACAGATTTACCCTTCAAAAATTAACCCCGTTAACCATTTTACTGTTCCCAAGTACTAATATTGGGTCGGGGTTAGAAGTTCAGGTACCAATCTGATATTTTTTGAACTTGAGGTACGAAAGTTATTAGTGGCCGATAGGTCAGGTACTGTTTGTGAGATTTTCCCTTTTCCGAACCTTATATCAGAATATGTAACGCATTATAGCTAGCTGAGAAGCAACTAAGAGTCAGATGGTGTATCATAAAGAAAATGCATCATACCAGACTTGCGAAAGGAATCTAGCAGTGCGTTACAGCAAGATGCAGGGACTGGAGAAGATGGCAACTCTCGGAGGACATACTAGAAATATGCACAAACCAAGAAAATTTTAAAAACAGCTGACAACCGGAGAAATCTATAAACTACATGAAAAATCAACATTTAGTTCGGCAAAGAAATACCTTGACACAATCAGCAATGACATGTGGATCCTCCTCGGGAGAAAAATCAACTTTCCCTGATTCATAAAAAAAGTACAAATCAAAATAGTTCAGATATTAAGTGTGCATTTCAAATGAAACCACACTCAGGTGTAAATACCATTTAAGTGCAGACGTTGGCTTTTAGTTTATAGAAATCCATAACCAAGAAGGATACATCACTATAGAATTAACTTAAGACAGAGCACCCTGAATCTACAGAAGTGAAAAGTTTCACTACAGGTACGTAGCACAAAATTCAAGAATATTACAAATACTGAGCTACAGCTAAGCACCCCTTAACAATAAATTTAAAGAGAAACTAATGGTCAGCTGTGCGACATACCTTAGGAGCAAAACATAATGATGGAAGAACAAAAATTATGATTTCCACCAAATATTATATTGAAAGACAAGAAACACTCACCCTTCTCATATTCCCGTATTCGAGATTCAACGTCATCAACATCTGCAGCTTGTCGCAAGATTCCTTCCACCTTGACTCCTATTAATTGCTACCAAATGATCAGATTCATACAATTGAAGAATGCAAATAAATCTCTCTTTCAGAACCAATAATAAAGATGTTGCGCTTGAGATTGTCTGCAGTGTGATTACAAAGTACACTCAAGTGACAGATTAAACTTAATTTAATTTATATAATGCTTTGTAACACCTATTAAATCCAGCTACCAATTAAGGTGTTACTGATAATGCAGGCATTAAGAAAATTCTCTGGACAACCAATTCATGAAAAGAATTGGGAAATATATTTCCCTTTCAGAATGTAAAATAGGCAATACAAGTGAAGTCAGTGCACTGGATTTGTTACAACTATACGAGGAGAGATGACATATAGGAGTCAAATAAGGAGAACCCACCATGTTCTTCTAGGAACCTAAGGGCTTTTTCCAAGAAACATGGAGCTCCATCAACATCTTCCAAGGCCAGCAAAATAGGCACCCCAATAATTGTAGATTTCACAGGTGGTTTCTCCTTTGCTGTAAAAGAAATACAGAAAACACCAATATTTCAAAGAGGTGAAAATAACACCAAATAAGATGAGATTGAACAAATATATATAAGAAGAAAACATTCAAGTTCAAAATGTTATTTGCTTGAATCTGTTAACAGCTACTAGCCATGAACATCTGATAGAAATTCAAGCTGAAAACAATTGAACCATGATGGACACTAAATCTCACAGTTGACAACAATGCTACATAAAATAACACAACTCTTTAAATTTGTAACACAGCATAACCATCAATTCTACCAGATGTTCTATCTATACCCGACTACTTTTAATAGTCTTACCATATTGGAAAAGCCTGATACCTTGAGTTAAATAAATAAACTTCCGAAGCAAATACTCCCTTTAGAAATGTTCAGTCAGATTTTGCTCAAGACAAAAGGACAAATCAAAAGGCTCTATATATGATAAAGATGTTCAGGTGATGTAACGGTTTTTATACCAAAATCTACTTTTATGAGACTATGCTAACTGAACAGAGAAATTATACAGCTAGAAATAATGTGCAATGTTAAACATTGTCTAAAGCATCACTGTAGGGGAGCTTACGCTGGTCCAAAGAACCATTTTTGGAGTCTGTCCGATCATTCCCCAAGATACCATTTTGCCCCACACCATGAGCGCCACTTGGAGCTTGTGCCAAAGCGTTATCCAGTGCTTCCTTCCATTCATGTAGATCTTTCGAAGTTTCAGCCTGCAGAAGCAAGAGATATAGCCAATATATCAGCAACAAAGAGAAACAAGCAATCTAACCTCCATATCAAACTTTTGGTCCAAAGGGCTTCAAACAAACTCCTACACCTTTTTTTTTTTTTTTTCAATTTCTCAATGTTTTCTCTTCTTGAATAAAGTGTTATGAACAAGTAGTGTCTCATCCTTCTTCCCTTCAAGTTCTAATTGGTCACTCTTTATCTATGGAAATAGTTGTAGGTGAGTTGTGACCTATTGGTAGGTTATAATTCCAACATTGTAAAGGTCATGGGTTCAATTCTCACTGACATATGTAAGGGTGTGGTGGGTTAAAGGTTTTTTTTTTTTTTTTAATCTATGGAAACAGTGGGAAATATAAATATGAAAACTAGAGGCAAATAACCTGGATTTGTATGCATATAGAGGAAAAATTTTGATGCGAACAATACAGAACAGTGAACATAGAATCAAGTAGAAACAAATCATATTTATCATACGCTAACAGCACATTTTATTGCTTCTAGCTGTATATGGCATGATACTTCAGGTGCAACAGACTGCACACTTTCTATTCAGTTGAATATGTTTTCTGAAAAAGCAGTTTCTTTCTAAGTCAGTAGAATATGCTTTCTGTGAGGATTTTGTCGATATTCTGTCACGGGTTTGTTCTTATTAATTTTCCTATCCACAAAAGGGCACAGAAGAGACAATGTAGAAAAGCGCACCTTAAGTGTGAAGGCTCGCCCATCACGACCATCTGGAAAGAGTACAGTCAAGAGTTTCTTGTCTTCTTTGACAACCACACTAGAAATAGGAATAATCAAATGCTAAGAAATTGGTAATAGTTCTGGTCTCTGTGATAAAAATGATAGTCATACACAACAGGTAGATATAATCTGGAATTACAAGCCAACCTGCCTGAATTGTTGAGGTCAATACCACCAAGGGTCAAATTCACTTCACTCCCCTTCTGAACAGCACTCTGGCAATGTAGATATAGAAGAAGAAAATTAGAAACTTGAGTAATGGAACAAGCAAAAGAGAGAGACAAAGAACCATAAATAAAACTTAAAAGTCTACATATATTCCCAGGTACACAACTTCACCTAATTTTAAATAGAATGTCATAAATTACATACAGAAAGGCATGCATTCCTAGCCCCTTGCAGCAAGAACCTTATGGCCAACCAAAAGTGATTATTTTGGGGCTCTTTCTTATGACATATGGAGGATAACGGCATAAAGAATAAAACTCATGTGAATCAGATCCATGAACTGACACAGTAAACTCCTTCAATAGGAGTACCAAGAGGAAGAATCCAACAAGACCCACACAAATTTCTTAAGCACCGTGATAAGTTCAATGGAGGAGTTCCACTCTTCATAAATGAGTATTTATCACTGATCATACAAGCTTGTTGGTGATATTACTCCAGACATTATCCCACATCCAAAAGAAATTTCAAAAATCACTGAATAAACCCAATACCTAAACCCACTATAACTATAAATTTTCAACAGTGGCTCAAGATTTTGCTTCAAGCAAGCAAATAACCTATTTGATTGATATCATGATACCTACAGAGAGAGATGCTAGCTAGCCACTATAAATAAGTTAAATTTGAAAGCAAGGACTTCTTTGTAGTGGAAATGGTGGAAGTAAGCCGTAAAGCCGATAGAACAAGGTTTTCTCTATAAAAAATCTGGTCGCTTAGGAGCAATAGGGATCTGATGTTAACAATAATAGAAAATCAAGAAAATAACGGAATGAAAAGCCAATCAAGCAAAATACAATCAATCAAGCAAGACCTTCCTATTCTATAGTAAATCCTAGTGATATGAGCCTTCATTTATTTAAACTTTCTCAAACCAATCAAGCAAAATCCCAGCAAAGGCCCATCATCGTCTGCATACCATTCATCCCCCTAAACCATCATCATGCCCCTAGGATTTAAATTTAAATAAGGAAAGCTAGTACAGCTCTTAATGGCAATACTGCTTCAATTGGTTCATTGTCATGAGATAACATCGTACTTACAGATGATTCTTCTCACAAAAAAAAGAAAAAAAAAGTAGTTAGAGATGAAAAGAAAGAACACAGATGAAAGAACATAGTCTCACTATTTACCAGAAAGAGCTACTTACAGGATCACTTCTGAAGAAAACCAGCGAAGTACGAGTTAAAATAAACCATCTCTTTTTCCAGGATGTCCATCCAATTCCTTTGGAAGATATAAATAGTGGGCCACTCTTGAAAACCTGCACATTTCAAAAACTTTGGTGACTGGGAGATCAAAAACAAGAGAACACATTGGCAAAAAATAGTATACAACATCAGTTCATTCTTTTGCATCTAAATTTCTGAATATGTCAGTTCTCTTTTCTCTGATGAAGGGGGATGCTACATTAACATGGCCAGTTGTAAAGCTTAGATTTCTGCGGCCGTAGCATTGCACTCTTATGTTGTTATTCATCTGAACACTCTGTGTGTTTCAGAAATTAGTAGCACGAATATATACATTCAACAAGTTTGTTTCATATGTGGTATCCATTGATAGGATCTCCCAAAAGTATCTGAAAGAAAAAATAGCCACACCCCAATCAATCAGATTGGTGTTAAAGGAAATGGTAATGGTGATCAAATGACGTTTACAATGTCGATATTGACAACTCTGTTTCATTAGAACACTGTTGATAGGCCAGTGCAACCCGCGGGTCCAAAATGCAAAATTATATTCAGCCACAATAGTGTCAGAGCGAATAAAAAACAGCAATTACCGTATTGCCACCACGAGAACCATGTGATTCAGCATGATGATCGGGGTCGCCACCTGGGCCGCCAGGCGGGGGTTGGGGAGGAGAAGCATGACCATCCCCCTAAAACACACAACAACAACAACAACAAGCAGATAAGTTTCCTTTCCACCACAAATAATGTACATTCAAATTCATCATGTATTTGTATATTCCATATTTGCATGACAGTACATGTTAACCTTCAAGTATATAATATTTATGTGAAAAAGAAGCAGCATTTGACACGAAAAGAACAGAATTGAACCAAAACACACCTGAGGCGCTTCCGGGATTATGTTAGTCATTCCCTGATCCCAAACGTTAGAGAAACATCCCCCACACCTCAGCCAATATAGATCAACACCCTGCACCTGCACATATCAAACTCAAAATGTAACCCAAAACAACATCACACCCAAAAAAAACCATGCAATACAATCCCAGAAAAAAAGCAACCATATTACTCATCAAACAATCAAACCCACAATTCATGTCAACAAGGAATGATCACACAAAAAACAAAAAACCAGAAAATGTGGAAATGGTAAACATACCTTTGTGTAGAATTTGTACACAAACCAATTGAAATGCGAGTTATTTGGTCTTGGGAATAGAAGGAAGATGAGAAAGAATAGGATTGAATCGCACAAACTGAGATTTTTTCAGGTGAGAAAATGAGAAATTTTTGTGTGTTCGTTCCCCAACTGAAAACAAACCTGGGTGGTCAAGCAAGCAACGCCCTTAGAAATCGGGCCATCCTTATATGTGGCTGATGTACACGTCACCTCTATTCTTAGACTTCAACGTGTTGGAGGGAAAACGTGCAGAGGCATTCTGGGGATTTCACAATCCACTTTCCTCTGACTTTGTATCTTTTGGTGGTCGGGTTCCCCTGTCTCCTTTACTATTCATTGGTTGTTTTGACATCTGGACTTGCATTCCACTAATCACGTCCTAAGATTGGGTTAACTTGTTAGTGTAACCAATTTTTTCAGTGTTATCGTTAAGCTAGAAATTGAAAACGAATGTTGGTTCGAACATCTTTAACAATTGAGGAGGCGTATGTTATAGTTATTTATTTTTAGTTTTGTGGGAACCTATTTGTCTAGTTGATAATTCAAATAGGTCGGTATTTTAGTTTGAGAATTTGCTCTAACCCTCTAAAGTGATAGACAAATATCAAATTGGATAACATTGGACGATTAAGGAAACCAAAAAGTAGTTAATAGAAATTATAATTAAATTGGAAAGTAGCATACTAGTCTTTAAAAGATATAGACAGCTGAAATACGAATTAAATGTATCTTGATCATAAACATATAACTTAATGATCGATAAACATAAACAAATACATCCTATAACCAATATAGTAGCATACTTGCCTTTTAGAAGCTCGATGTCAGGTCCATGCCCATGTCACATCTCAATTGAAGGAACTAATGAGTAATGAGTGGCCGCACTATATGCAATGATGCAAACACCATTGTGCTTTTTCAAACGAGCACAAACCTTAGCCATCAATGCATGCCCCTTTCCTGACCCCTTTCCTGATTGCTATCAATGGGAACATAAAAGCTCAGGCCTCATCATTCGAAAAGTGACTCCTAAATGCAATGGTTTTCTTTTGCAACAACCAACATAAAAGCAGTTAAAGAACAATGGGTCAAACGAAATAGTTTTCTTCTTTTTCCCTTGAACATCAGTCGTTCTATACAGTGTAAGTGGATAATGTTGTACCAAAATGACAATGTAGTTAAATACTGAAAAGCAATATTGTCTAGGTGATCTAAGTATCTAACTTTCAATTCTTGTCATGCACAATATTCTCAATTCCTATCGAGCGGGGGAGCGGCAGAGGTTTGTGAAAGGTGACGGGATGCTTGGATTGCAGCAAAGGTTTGAGTAGCGTTCTCTGGAGTTGGTTTATATCTGGGCCAGATTTTGGGCCTATGAACCGAATTGGCTTGGATATGGACCCAATTCAAGTATGAGCTTGGAAGTTTTTTTTTGTTTTTCGGTTTTTTTTTTTTTGATTCATTTGCTGTTCGTAATAAGTTTCCAAAATTAGTTGAATTGGATATGAATTCCAACATTAGTTATCAGTAGACCCGGCGGTCACTTTTCCTATGCTTCAATCACAAAACTCCACTGATAACTAATGTTGGAATTCATCCGAAACTATCTAGTGTATTTACTTGGCAGGAGACAGAGTTGACTCCAACAGATGCATGTACATTCTTTACAGGTTAGGAACCATGACCCAATTACTATTTTTTTTATTTTTTATTATTGCTGCCACCTCTACTTGGAAGAACTAATAGATGAATAAAAGTTTGTCACTACACTGATTACAGGCTAGTTACTTGAATGTACCATCTAAATATTCAATACTATGTTTAAAGTACAAATTTAACAAGGGTTTAATAATCTGAAATTGCAACACAAACACAGAAGGCAGTAGCCAAATTACAAAATAGATCATCATTCCTGAACAGCATAAATTCAAGAGTAATTTGTAAAACCAAAGTGTCATTCAAGTATCACGAGGTCCTCACAAGCATGCAGCGCCTATGAGACAAACACCACTGCCATTACTAGCCCATTAGTACACTCGGAAACTCTGATCCACCACAATTGGGCTTTTAAGAATCCAAAGGTCCTCTCCTGCCCTCTCCCCTTTGAACTTCTACTATAATCGTCTGATTCTTTTCACAGCTGTTCCATACAAAAGCAGTACATAACCATACGTACGTCCTCCAAGTCAAGGTATTCAGCGGCCTCATGAACTAAACTTTACAGAGTTGGGACACCAAACCGATCATCTTCAATGAGCATTCTAAATAGTACGTACGAAACGAACATGGCAATTTAATGGAGCTTCACTGCCAATAACTGAATAAGCTAACCCAAGCAGGTCGTCATCTCCATCCCTACATAACCCCATATATATGTCATCCACATGCACCCCCCGTCCATCGACCAAATATGTCTTCCAGTTGGTACGAGTCATTAACTGGATGTTGGGGCATTTCACCTGTATCCATAAGAGAGGCAACTATACTCTGAGGAGATCTAAAACCAATAAAAAAATTCTTATAAACAACCACAGCTCCAAAATTCCTGGCAATCCATCACTCCACACACCTGTACGGAAATAAAAAAATGTGTGATCGTCCACAAGCGCTGATGTGCAACTTATGGCCCCAACTAGTGCACCCCGATAGCAGAACACGTTGAGGGGGTTCAGGTAAATTCTCCCAACAATTATCTAAGAGAGAATAACGCTGGAAACAAAAGCCCTCATCTCTGGTAGTGGAGATAGGAGGTGTGATATCTAATTTCCCTCATGATGAGGGTGATAGCTTTTGCGTTGTGTCAAGAAGATAAATGTAAATATCAAGTTGGAGCAACTCAACAGTCCCATCGGATCTGGCAGAGAAGGCTCCAGAGGCCAAGAATCCTCCTCCTCCAGATTCTGAATCTATGCGGGTGCATGGATAGTCTGGTTAAAGAAGGTAAACCATTCTATCGGGGGCAGGGATGTAGCCAAGACAAAGGCTACTTGGGCTACAGCCCAAGGGAAAATTTGGGCCAAAATCGACCAAGTATGGGTATAGCCTAATAAAAAATGTAAAAAATATATACTGATGCTTTGCGGGCTATAGGTCGACTCTCAGACTCTCCCCTTCTCAGCCCCATTTTGCTTCAGCCTTCCAGCCTTTAAGAGTTCGAGGTTCGATTAGCGAGTCCCAGCAATCCACCAAGCCACCTCCACCGCTCCACGCCTGAGCCACCTCCTCCGCCATCGAGCCACCTCCACAACTCCATTACGAGTCTGCGACAGTCACAGTGCTGTTTGGCTCCAATTTTGTTGTAGCTGGTCAACAGTCTCTTTTCTTGCGCGGGCGTGCCAGCACCGTTCGGGTGCGGTCGTCGGGGGTGTCCCTTGACCTGACTTCTTTCAAGCGATTGTGGACGAGGAGAGCACCAACCTCGTCATGGGATTCTTTGTGCCTCGTGGTGAGGACTTTTGCTGAGCTTCTTCAAAATCACAATCAATACTCGATGTTGTAGATCGAGCAGAGCGAGAACCACTAGGAAGTGAGGAGAACTTGCTAAAGCGTGACTTTAGCTTGGCTGGTTTGGGTTTGGTGGCACTGAAAGTCGTCTTCTGAGAAGACTAGGACTAGGAGTGTGATCACCGGTAAGAGAAAGAGAAGGAGAGGAGTTGCTCTTAGAGAGGTTGCTCTAGAGAGAACTTAGATCATCTTAGAGATGTTTTGATGTTGTGAATGTGTGTCTTGTGATGAATTTGTAACCTCTATTTATAGGCTACCATGCCAAAGCAGTTGGCATTAAACAAATGATAGTGGAGCA
>BDJD01002487.1:4138-29204 GCA_002564525.1 Rosa multiflora
CACGCTCCTAGGGCAAATCGCACCTATGAATAGCCAACGGATTTCATATAAAAATGCACGTAGAGAACGGAAGTGAGTTCCTTTGCAATACCTCTAACGATTACGAACAAAGGCGCATCTTAGAGAAGTTTATGTGTCTCTCTAGTGGACTCTATGTCACTATTCTAACTATTAAATCCAATAAAGTTATGAGAGAAGATCTCTTGGATTTAGACACATATTGGCTTTGTCACAACATGATAGTTCATCCTGGTCATGATATGATGATCCGTCTACTAAAGACTTCATAGGGACATCCTTTCTTTCGAGCGAAACGAAGCATGAATCAAAAATTGATTCCTGGACTAAGTGTGACCGCCGCCGCTGCCTCTATAGCCGCGGCCGTCCACCACCAGCCTAGGGCTGGCATAGTCCTTATCCATGACGCCATGGATGGCACCACAGGTGATGATGCAATCACCAAACTTTGCTTCAAATAGCGTTTCAGACGCTCAGGTCCAACCAAAAATCCTCATTGGTTGCTTCTAAGGCCCCTCACTCGTTTTACAAAGCCTGTTCCTTAAGGAAATTAGGACTGAGACCGTCCTATGCAAAGGATACGAGAATACTCATTCTGTTCTTACATAGAATCCAAGGGGATTCTATGGACTAGTTCAACCAACCTGCGGACGTTTAAATATCTCATGATATTGGTTGACACACAAACATGTTGGTCACGTGTTGTGCCATTGTCCACTTGTAATGCTGCTTATGCTATACTCCTAGCAAATATCATATGACAAAGGGCTCACTCCCCGAATCATCCTATTTCGTCAATTGGACTTGACGATGCTAGAGAGTTTACATCGAAGACTTTCGATGGATATTGCAAAGGGACTGATGTTGGACATCATATTCTCATGTACACACCCAAATGGTCTCGAGAAAATGACTACGATGTTAGTCAGGACATTGGTAATGAGCACCAATCTCCTTATATCCGCTTGGGGTGATGCAATATCGCATGCAGCTACGCTAATTCGTCTACGACCCACCGCCACTCCATCTACTTCTGCGTTACAGCTAGTGACTGGGTACAAGTATCGTACTTACGTATATTTGAGTGTGCCATTTATGTGCCAATTGTGCCGCCACAACGCTCTATGATGGGTCTTTACAGACGAATGGGCAACTATGTTGGATTTGAGACTCCAACAATCGTCCGCCACTTAATACCCTTGCAAGGCGATCTCTTTACCGCTAGATTTGCGGATTGTCAATTTGATGAGACAATCTTCCCGTCGTTAGGGGGAGATAAGAACACGGATGTTCAGCAGGAACGACAGGAATTGTCATGGCCTGTCCCCACTATGTCTTATCTCAATCCACGTTAAAGTGACCAGAACACACAAATATGCTGCAAACATGCCTGCAAGGATGGACGTCCCTACGAGAGGACGTAGCGCCACCCTACACGGAAGTAGGCATGGCGCCAACGCCAAAGAGAGTGGCACTCTGGCGTTACAGGCCATAGCACCAGCTAGGATGCATGGGAGGCCCGTGGGTTTGAAGAATACTTTGGTACAACCCAATCCTTGGATCATCGACACTCAAAATCCATCTCATGAGTATCTTCCAGATTATGGTTATCGTTGGGGGACGCCTCAACGTCAGAACCTATTCCTGAGAATATAGAGCTCTATGATATCTACACTAGTGTACATAAGATGTGGGATAGAAACTCCATCATAATTGATGATGTAGTCACCTATTTCGTTGCTCATGAGTTTGTTGAGTCTGATGATATCGAACCACGCTCCGTTGATGAATGAATACCAACGTAGAGAAATTTGGCCTAAATGGAAATATGCGATCCAGGTTAAGATGGATTCTCTAACGAAGATCTACACTAGTGTACATAAGATGTGGGATAGAAACTCCATCATAATTGATGATGTAGTCACCTATTTCGTTGCTCATGAGTTTGTTGAGTCCGATGATATCGAACCACGCTCCGTTGATGAATGAATACCAACGTAGAGAAATTTGGCCTAAATGGAAAGATGCGATCCAGGTTAAGATGGATTCTCTAACGAAGATGAAGGTTTTTGAGCCAGTGATGCCAACACCTCCTAACATAAAACCTATTGACTAATGGGTCTTCGTTAGAAAGCGTGTTGAGAAAAAGAGATGGTAAGATACTTTGGCACAACCCAATCCTTGGATCATCGACACTCAAAATCCGTCTCATGAGTATCTTCCGGATTATGGTTATCGTTGGGGGACGCCTCAACGTCAGAACCTATTCCTGAGAATATAGAGCTCTATGAAACCTACACTAGTGTACATGAGATGTGGGATAGAAACTCCATCATAATTGATGATGTAGTCACCTATTTCGTTGCTCATGAGTTTGTTGAGTCCGATGATATCGAACCACGCTCCGTTGATGAATGAATACCAACGTAGAGAAATTTGGCCTAAATGGAAAGATGCGATCCAGGTTAAGATGGATTCTCTAACGAAGATGAAGGTTTTTGAGCCAGTGATGCCAACACCTCCTAACATAAAACCTATTGACTAATGGGTCTTCGTTAGAAAGCGTGTTGAGAAAAAGAGATGGTAAGATACTTTGGCACAACCCAATCCTTGGATCATCGACACTCAAAATCCGTCTCATGAGTATCTTCCGGATTATGGTTATCGTTCGGGGACGCCTCAACGTCAGAACCTATTCTTGAGAATATAGAGCTCTATGAAACCTACACTAGTGTACATGAGATGTGGGATAGAAACTCCATCATAATTGATGATGTAGTCACGCATTTCGTTGCGCATGAATTTGTTGAGTCCGATGATATTGAATCACGCTCTGTTGATGAATGAATACCAACGTAGAGAAATTTGGCCTAAATGGAAAGATGCGATCCAGGTTAAGATGGATTCTCTAACGAAGATGAAGGTTTTTGAGCCAGTGATGCCAACACTTCCTAACATAAAACCTATTGACTAATGGGTCTTTGTTAGAAAGCGTGTTGAGAAAAAGAGATGGTAATCTCGCCTTATGGCGCAAGGCTTCTCACAAAACGCCCTGGAATCGACTACGATGAGACATATTCTCTCGTAATGGATGTCATTGCACTCCACTACCTTGTCAGTTTGGTAGTTTCTGAATAACTGATCATGCAGCTTAAAAATGTGGTCACTACGTATCTCTATGGGGATCTAGATACGGAATGTATATAAAGGTTCATGGTGAACTTCATTTACCCAAGTCAAGTGGCTCTAGTCCACGGAGCGCGTTTACAATAAGGTTGAAATGCTCACTAAAGTGACTACTTGATTGGGAAGGGATGTGCCCACGCGTTTCCATAACAAGTTTCAGATTCTATTGCGGTTCATGTTAGACATGATCTTCATTGGAAACCTTAATGACTTAAGGGAAACCGCTGAACACTTGAAATCCGATTTTAGGATGAAGGATTTTGGGAGAACATGATTATGTCTCAGTTTGGAACTTGAGCATCGTGTTGATAGATGCTTAGGCATTTTGACAAAGTCAAGACTTCAAGTACCCCCATGATCGTCTGTAGTCTTGATCCTGAAAAGGCTCCTGAAAAGGATCCTCTTCGTCCGAAGGATGATGACAAAGATGTGCTAGAGGCAAAGTGCCCTACTTAAGTACAATAGGCTCATTATTGTACTTAGCTCAATGCACAAGACCGGACATCTCATATGTTGTGAACTTGTTAGCTAGATATAGCTTTGCACCAACGCGACGCCATTGGATTGGTGTAAAAAATATCTTTCGGTACTTGAGATGTACGATTGATATAGGCTTGTTCTATCTCCACAGAGAGATGATGGATTCGGAGCCATCACACACCAGGAATGCCGCCAACACTAGCCTGCGTCCACTATCCCCATCCCAAAATGACAAAAGTGTTTTAGAAGGTTTTGCTGATATTGGGTATCTCTCTGACCCACACAAAGGTCATTCCCAAATTAGTTAAGTGTTCACCATGGGTAAAGACCGCGATATCTTGGAGGTCTACATAATAGACCCTAGTCGCTATCTCTTTTGACAATGCAGATGGATTGGATCCATAATTATGCATGTTTGAATAATTGTGGTTTGAAGTCTACCACAGATAAGCCTACGAGTATTTAGGATAATGTTGCTTGTTTTGAACAAATGAAGCAAGGGTACATCAAAAGCGACAACACCAAGCATAATCAGCAACAACGGACTCTCCTCAAGATCAAAGTGAACTAAGTTCGATCTGAGGACAATGTGGCAGACTTGCTCACTAAGTCATTGCCTAAATTCCACTTTCGAGAAATATGTTGGTAGCATCGTTTGCGGAAGTTATCCGAACTCCCATGACCGTAGTCATCAAGGGGATATGCAGACATCAGGGGGAGCTGTCTATATGTATGGTCTCGAAACGTGAAGGGTGTGTTGTGCTCTTTTTCTCCTTCGACCGAGATTATTTTTGTCCCACAGGGTTTTTGTTACTCGGTAAGGTTTTTAATGAGGCAACGAGAGAAGCACCGCGTTTGGGCGACACAAGGGGTAGTGTTTAAGTAAATCCAAATTGTGTCTGGCCCAAACTCTAGGTTACTTGACCTAGTGGTAATAGAGTTTTATTTAGAGATTAATCTTGGATAATATCTTAGAGATATCCATTTATTGTAGGATTATCTTTGCTTGTATGATTCAGATTCTATACATTGTAATCCTCTATATAAAGAGGTCCATATTATCAATGAGAACACACATCAAATTCCTCTCAATTACCGTTTCCCTAAAACATGTTTATTTTTAATTCAAACAAAAAAAATTTAGTTTATCTTTGGTCAAAAGAAAAGAAAAGAAAAAATTGTGCTTTATCAATTTGTTGACTGTGGTCCCAAACAGTTCTCTGATCCAAGCCCCTAGTTCACAATGGAAGCCCTGATTTCTCTCAAACCTGCGATGCCAAATTGGAAGTCGTTGACGACGGTGCCGGCGCCGGAGCCGGAGCCGAATCGGTCCTCGACGTCTCCTGCCAAAGCCTGGACTTTCCGATCGGTGAGAACTCCGGTGCGTACAATTTACTGCCTAAATCCATCGCCGGACTAAAAGGCTTGAAGACGCTGAGGTTTTTCAGCAACGAGATCAAGCTGTTCTCGTCGCCCGAGATCGGCGGCTTCGTAAGGCTAGAATGCGTGAGGATCTCGTCGCCGGAGTTCGACGGTTTGCCGCTGCACAAATTCAAAAGGATGAAGGGGCTTGAGCTCTCCATGGTGACATCTCGGTGCTCGGCGGTTCCCATTTTGAGCGAGATCGCCGGACTCAAGCTCCTCCGCACAAAGCCATCGGTATGTTATTTCTCTGTAACTTTTTTTTCCTCCGAAAATTTGCTGCTTGAAGAGTTTGGAACATCTGGATCTTTCCTTCAACGAGACGATGAATTCGCCGGTAGAGATTGGTAACTTGAATTGGAGGAATTGCCTGAGGGTTTGTCCAGATTAGCTGGGTTGGGGAATTTGGACTTGTTGCATAATAGGCTGACGTCATTGGGGGATGTTGATTTTGGGTTGAATGTTAGGGTCCAGAATTTGAATCTGAAGTACAATAGGCTTCCGAGTGAGTGTGTAGTGCCTTAATGGATTTGGTGCGATTTGGATGGGAATGGAAATGATGATTATTCTGGCAGTTCTTCAGTTGAATTGGATTGTTCATCGAATGTAGTTAAATCGAGAAGTAGTTTTCTCGCAATTTGGAGGTCAGATGGGAGGAGGTGTTATTTTCGGTGGAGGAGTGTAGGGTTTCTGGATTGTCCCATGCTGATGCGTGTGAAGGAAGATGGAGAATGCAAATCAGGAAATATAGATGTTATCGATTCTGGTTTCCAATCTTTTTCATCACCTTCATCTACTGCAGTAGGGTTAACAGAGGAACACATTTCCAAGCTTACGATTCTTTTTAATGCAAATAATCTTAATCCCGGTCTAAAAGAAATTGGCTCTGCCTCATGGATTAGCTACCTTGCACTTATAAAAACAAATATCAGTTCAACTAATTTGTTTCTTTTTGCAATTTTGTGGAAAAAAAAAAAGCTTTAGAGAATCTCTAAGATAGTATTAACCTTACGCAATGAGGAAATATATCTCTAATTGAATACAAATTATTCATATAATCCTAATGAATAACGGTTAGGTTTACAAATCATTTAACATTTTTCCTTATGTTTTTTTTTTTTTTTTATAAGTACCTACTGCATGGAGATCTCATCTGGAATTCGCCAAAGATTGATCCATCTGTTGTTCGACTCCAAATTAAATGATGTCTTCTAGTGAAAGAACAGTGCACTCGGAGTGCAAGAATTCGTCCAATCTCGACCATGAATGCCGTGAATATTGATTCAAAGCTATTTTAGAAGCCAGAGATGGGATGGATGTAAATGATGTAAATCAACTGCTGGATTCTGTACAAGATAATAGTGGCAACTCAAACTTAGAGGCTGCTCCTCAGCGACAGAAAGAAGATGCTGATAATGGTGTTGACCACACAAAGTTGACAGGGAGGAAGAAAAAATGGAAGGAATTGCAGAAGAAGGTGAGAGAGGCTATAGATAAGAATCAAACACAGGTTAAAGCCGAACAGAAAAGAATGGAGCCTCCAGAAGAACCGTCGAGGGGGATTTCGAAACAAAAATGGCTTGAAGAGAGGGAGAGAAAGATGGGGAAACTCTTGGATGCAAATGGTTTGGATTTGAAAAGAGCATACATGATACACAAGAGATGGCCGAGGCAAAATACAAGAGATGGAAAAAGAAACCTGCACCATGTGGCTGGGATGTTTTTAATTCGAAAACATTGTTCAATGCACACAAAAAACGAACAAACAAGATCGAAGTTGACATGGAAGAATACAATAAGATGAAACAGGAAGGAGCTTTTAGCTGCCTCGAAAATGGAAAGACTCCGAAGGTCTCGGAGGAGAAAGTTGACAAGATGTTGCAGGAGCTCAAGGAACTCGAAGAGAAGAAAAAGAAATTTAGCAGGAGGAGGAGGTTCCATGAGGACAAGGATATTGACTCGATCAATGACCGCAATGAGCATTTCAACAAGAAGATTGACAGAGCCTTTGGTAAGTACACATTGGAAATCAAAAACAATCTCGAGCGAGGTACTGCGTTGCCTGATTAAGGTGTATGTGAGTGACTAATTAGACAAACTATATTACTACTTATAACTGAATGAAACTGGCAGCTAGATTTACTTTTGGATTCCAGTAGGATTTTGCATTGAATTAGGTTCATTATACAGCGTTAATATCTTCATCATTCGGAATACGTATAGATCGACTAATAAGCACAGCCAACTTCGTTTATGCTGGAATCTCCATCTTCTCTGGCCTTTCCTGCTGTAAGCGGTGTGAATCCGGTGTTAGCTTGTGCGCACATATATACTTTGTTTATGATCATGATGGTAAGAAACAAAGCCAAGGCCAACTTGAACCTACACATGCATACTTTATTTATGAACCGAAGTTTTAAAGGAGTGGCTAGCCGAGCTATCAAAACATCAGAATTGATTCTTGGAAAGATTTGTTTGCTTCAAAGTTTTACAAAAATATATAACATGCCCCTCCACTACTGAAAGCAAATTAAAAAACTCCATTCAGACATAATAAATAGCTTCAGACCCTCTTTTTGAAAACTTCTCCTCCACTCACACACTCTTCCTCTCTGCACCAACCGTTTCTTAACAGTACGCGACATGACGTTGATTTTTTTTTTTAAGCCAAAAAACAAAGGGCGCTTAATGGTATATATATATTCTTAAAAATGAGATTTTGTTTTATTTTAAAGTAAGTCCAATATTCCTCCCGAATTAGGTCATGATTATTGATTAGCATTTTGAACTTGTAACGAAAAATTAATATATACGAAATAGAGCGTGGTACTCTCTCCAACTTATTATTGGTGGGTTTAATAAGATCACTATATATTATATTTTTTTGACGTAGTCTCATTGATTATAAATGAATTATTTTTTCAATAAAAAAAAAAATTTGAACCGACTCTGTCAAATCAAACACATTTCCATTAATAAATATGCGGCATTTCTAGTCTCCATTTGTTCCATTATGTAGCTATCCACCACATGAGTAATCAAATAGTAAATTTCACAACAAAAATATAAAAAATCTAATTGAAAAAAAAAAAAAAACTGAATAAAAAATTATTAACTCAACCCAAAATGGTGCAAATTGACGGAATTAGACGGACACACTCTAATATCACTAAATCTTATGAATATTTCTTATTTTGATGGAGATAGTACAAATTGATACTATTCTTCTTTTCTTTCCTTTTTTAGAGAAATTGATACTATTCTTTATTCTATAGTTTGTAGGGTCATTTTAGCGATTAAAGTCATTAAACCCTTTAAATAATTTGCTCACTTCCAAAGGATAGTGAGAGAGAGTGCCACAGTCACAGTTACAGTCTCTCTATCTCTACTCTCTACAAAGCCCAAAGCCAAGTCGCCGCCAGGTTCACCTCCGTCATGTCATCATCTCCGCCGTCGATGGAGTCCCTAATCCTACAGCTCCACGAAATCTCGGCCGTCAAGTTCGGCAACTTCAAACTGAAATCCGGCATCTCCTCCCCAATCTACATCGACCTCCGCCTCATCGTCTCCTACCCTTCCCTCCTCCGCCAAATCTCCCAAACCCTAATCTCCGCCGTCCCCTCCTCCACCCCCTACGACCTCCTCTGCGGCGTCCCCTACACCGCCCTCCCCATCGCCACCTGCATCAGCACCGCCCGCGACGTCCCCATGCTCATGCGCCGCAAGGAGGTCAAGGACTACGGCACCGCCAAGGCCATTGAGGGCTGCTTCTCCCCCGGCCAGGTCTGCCTCATCATCGAGGACCTCGTCACCAGCGGCGCCTCCGTCCTCGAGACCGCCGCGCCGCTCCGGGCCGCCGGGTTGAAGGTCTGCGACGCCGTCGTTTTGATCGACCGGGAGCAAGGAGGGAGGGAGAATCTGGAGGAGAACGGCATCCGACTGCACGCGCTGTTCCGGCTGAGCGAGATGGTTAGGGTTTTGAAGGAGAAGGGGAAGGTGGCGGAGGAGACGGTGGCGGCTGTGATGAGGTTTCTGGAGGAGAATCGGAGAGTGGCGGTGCCGAAGGTGGAGAAGGAGAAGGTTAGGGTTAAGGGGTTAGGGTTTGAGGAGAGGGCCAAGCTGAGCAAGAATCCGACGGGGAAGAAGCTTTTCGAGGTCATGGAGAAGAAGAAGACCAATCTCTGCTTGGCTGCTGATGTCGCTACTGCCAAGGAGTTGCTCGACATTGCTGAAAAGGTACAAATTCCATTTCAAATTCAAATTTCGGAAATTTTTTACATTTGTGGCTGGAAATTTTACTAGCAGTTAATTTCAAGGAGTGAGTGATGTTGACTGGAGGTTGACCTGTTGACCTAAACTATTTATGGATGGATGTCACGTGGTTCTTACACGTGCTAGGGTTGACCTCCTTTTCCTACTCTGCACAGGAAAGGAAAGCTAGTGATGTTTTAGAAACTTTTATGGTGGTGGTCCTTCCTGAGTTTGTTGTTATGCTTTGCTGAAATGGGTGTATGGGTGTGTGTGTGTAATCTAGATTTGCAAATGCTAGTTTATTACTGCAGCCACATTTGATAAAATTTAGTGGAAATAGATGCCTTGTAAATCGGAACCAGATTTCAGTTATCTATTGTTGGTGGATAATGGATAAAGTTGACAATTGGAGTGATGGATGAGTGGAGAATTGAATGAAGCTTTGCTTGCTCTAGATTCATTGATCTGATCATTTGGTTTGTTGAGTACTAATATCCTCATTTGAATGCAGGTTGGGCCTGAGATATGCTTATTGAAAACTCATGTTGACATACTGCCTGATTTTACTCCAGATTTTGGCTCTAAACTTCGGTCGGTAAGTCTCGATCCTTATTTTCCTTGTTTTTGTGTTGATAAATTATAATGATCAATGACTGTTATGCTGTTCATGTGGTTATATTATACTTGATGGTATTAAGATACTGACAACTTCAATGGAGTTCCACATCCAATATATTGCAGAACTTCATTTAATTTTTGTTTTTGTTTTTAGTGAATGAGCAAGATGTTCATATTACAATTATTGTTTCTGGAAGGGCTCTCTTAAATATCCTCAGTGATATTCAGTACATCCAACTTGACTTTCACTTCCCAGTACCATATCTATTTATTGAATTGAATATGGAGTTATTAAGTGTAACATTGCTTGGAATTTTCTTTGTTCACGTCTTCTTGCACAACTTTTGGCTACAGCTTGAGATGGTTATGTAATATTTAAACCTCTTGTATTCCCTAAATTGCGGCTTTTGTTTTAGATTAAATCATGTTTTTCAGAAAAAATGTTGTGGTCTTTCTTTCATTAAGAACATGGAACTCATCATTTTATCACTGATTGGCATTATTTGATCGAATGAATTGTCAACATTTTAGTAATCCTGCATTTTTCAAGCATAGATGATTCTTCTTTTATTCAAAAGGGTTAAAATTTGAAGATTCATTATTAGTTTTCATATAATTATCAGTAGCAAGCTCAGTAACTGAATATGTGAAGCCTTTTCAGCTTTTACTGAGCAGCAATCTATATTCAATTGTTTAGTTAAGTTGCTTTAGGTTGATTGAAATTATCTGCAAGTTATAGCTGATATGTACCTTATCCATTTGCAGATTGCAGAAAGACATAATTTCTTGATATTTGAAGACCGTAAGTTTGCAGACATTGGTAACACAGTAACAATGCAATATGAAGGGTGAGGCTCAGCTTCTTCTTTCCATCTCTTTCCTTCTTACTTTGCCTTTTGTCAATGCTCTTTAAGTCTCGGGTTCTTTTTGCAGAGGTATATTCCATATATTGGACTGGGCTGATATAGTAAATGCTCACATAATCTCTGGTCCAGGGATTGTTGATGGACTCAAGTTGAAGGTTTGCAACTTTGCTTGCATTGACGGTTCAGTACAAAGCTGAAGTAAATTCATATTTTAACATTTTAACACTCGTATTCTCTTAGGGTTTGCCTCGTGGTAGAGGCCTGTTGCTGCTTGCCGAAATGAGCTCAGCTGGTAACCTTGCCAAGGGAGACTACACAGCTGCAGCAGTGAAGATTGCTGAAGACCATTCCGACTTTGTCATTGGCTTTATTTCGGTTAATCCAGCATCATGGCCAGGCGCACCAGTAAATCCAGCTTTCATCCAGGCAACCCCTGGAGTGCAAATGGTGACCGGTGGTGATGCTCTTGGACAGCAATATAACACTCCAAAATCTGTAAGTATATTGGTGCACCTTACGTTTGGCAGGGTCTGTGTTATGTTTTCCCTCTTGTGTTTATAATTGTTGAGATGGTATAAATGATTTAGTGCCTAGATAGAATATGGAATATTTATCCTTGCAAGTTGCTACAAAGCTTAACATATGAATTAGGAACGGGAAATCATTTTGCGTGTTTCTTTTGCTGATTGAGTAGTAGAGTTGGTTGATTTAAGTAATGAAGGAAAGTGCATATAGTGAGAAAAGATATGTTATTTAAAGTTTGCTCGCGAGTATTGCTTTTGATAGGCTTTGGGGGATAAGTAGATTGTTTTCTTTATTCTGTAAAATTTTGAATACTCCTATCAAAGAGGCCTTCAAATAATAATTTGAGAAGGATACTGGTTTACCATCAACACTTGACTTCCAGGCGCATTAAATTTCATGTTCAAATGTATCCAGAAAGCCTACTGTTATGGCATCTCTTCTATTGATTTTGACCTGCATTTGTCTTTGTTGTAATTGTTCTTATATTGGCCAGATTTTTGTGATTGATCCAAGTTGTGTTTCAGGTCATCTATGATAGAGGTAGCGACATCATAATTGTTGGCCGTGGAATTATAAAGGCTGCAAACCCAGCAGAGGCAGCTCATGAATACCGTCTTCAAGGATGGAATGCATATCTAGCTAAATGCAGCAGCAACTAAGGTTATCGCTCCTAGCAGAGGCTTGCTCTCTTGTTTTTTGATTTGCTCATCAAGAGATGAGTTAATTATGTTCAACGTCAATGTGTGATTTCATGAAACCAGAGGACCTAAGGTTTCTAGTATCAATTTTGGAAATTGTTAAGTTATATATGGGAGCTATATTTGGTGGCCTTATAATATAAAATTGAATAGCAGGTGTGGTACCTTAAACTGAGACTGATTTTTTAGTATGTGACCTGAAAAATTTGGCCATCAGGAGGAGGATATTGCTCAAATCCATAGCCCAAATTGGCTAGCATATCAAGTATCAACCACCGAATTGCTATCTCTGTGTATGGACACTTCAAAAAGCTGCTGACAATTTGCAGCAAGAATTTGCCGTCTTCATTTCTGCCTTCTAGTCATTTTGCCAAACGAATGCCTATTGTTAATTTTATTTCAGTTCAAAAAAGAAAAGAAATCATCACTTCATAATGGTGGCCTAGCATAAACGACTAAATGACAGTGGTGATCATCATATTATGGGATTTATAAATATATTTATTTTTTGACAAAATTAATCTTCTTTTATAATTGTAATTTTTTTAAAAACCAAATAGATGGTAAAACAAAAAGTAATAAATAAATAAAAATTTGTGCTTCACCAATTAAATTTCAAAACTTCTATTAAAATG
Organism: Rosa multiflora; assembly: GCA_002564525.1. Taxonomy (NCBI): domain Eukaryota; kingdom Viridiplantae; phylum Streptophyta; class Magnoliopsida; order Rosales; family Rosaceae; genus Rosa; species Rosa multiflora. The sequence goes on from BDJD01002487.1 coordinate 16,838, forward strand.
AAAAAAAATCATGAAAAACACTAGACATTTGAAAAATGCAACAACTGAAATTTCAAAATCACTATTCGATTTTGGTCTTACTTGAATTCATAAACTTAAAATGTCAACATTCTAATAACATTATAGTGATAACATCGTAAACGTCACAACAAAACCATACAAATTTCAAAATTCTTGTGGAATTGACTTCAAAACAAGTTCATATTTATTCTCAAGTGGTATCTTCATTTTTCGGGATGGCATTGACTTGCATCCTCTGCATTTCAGCCCCAAATCTGGTGGCTCTATGCATAGCACACAAGTCCACTATATCATCCCAATTAGCAATTGTCTTAAAACGATACTTTATAGCATCATTATGTTTCTGCCATGGAAAAAAGAACTATGTTAGATATATGCAAGACATGAATTTAACAAAAAGCATGTGCACAAACACCTTTAATGTTTAGGGTTTAGGAACATGGTTGTTATCTTGTTCTATTTTTATGGTTTTTGTTATTTTAAACACTATATATTGGTTTACCACCAACACAGACTTCCAAGCTAACAACCATGTTCCTCTTTTAGCTTTAATGTCCATATCATAATAGAACGCATGAGCAGTTGATAACAATTTCAAGTCTTAGAAAAAAGGTAATTTCTGATATATGATTCAAGGTTAGTATTTTCAATACATTCACTTGAATATTAATTTATACAAACAATATGAATCATCTAATTTTATCATACAACCACTCATTTTCTGCTATAAATCCATTATTTTTTGTTAGTAGTTACTAGTTCGTTTCTTTTTCCTTTGTTATTCTGACTATATTTTAATTTCTTTTTAAATTTGAGATCCCTTAAAGGAGGCGGATCCGTGGCATCACAAATTATAGTTAAAATTATACTTCAATTACCAACCATTAGATTAAAAGACTATCAATGGATGAGATGAGTCATATATTTATTATTTTGAGGTTTTTGTTGAAAAACTATCAAGATTACGAAAGTATGTCGCTATTTCAACCAATCTCCACCTTTTCAAAAATAATAATAAATTTAAAAAAAAATGGAGGAACAGCAAGGAATAGACCAAACACATCAGATTACAATTCAGTACAGTAAAGTACATTGCCTTCAGATCAAATTTGTACACTATTGTCAGACATACGAAACAGGCCCCAAGTCTTGTAAACAGCATTCTTTAATCAGATCTGAAAGATTATCAAGAGTACAATGCTCTATTCTCTGTGGATGGTAGTTAATGGTTTACTGCTGTACATCAGAAGCATAATTACAGACAGACCTCGAGCTATTCCACGACTAACAAGTTGTTTTCCATTAATCCCTCACCGACTGTAGGAAATTCTGGTGAAAGCTTCCATTCTCCATCCACCAAGAACTTGATTTCATACCTTCAAATCATAAAGTTATGAGTCAGAGGGAATAAACAGAGGAAGAAGAGGAAATTTGAGTGACTAGTACCTTCCAGGTCTAAGCATTAATGTTGTTGAGAATGTGGTAAAAGAACCTGCATACTCCGCGGATAAATGCTCTCCTTGACTCCAACCATCAAAAGTGCCCATCACTTGCACACTCTGATGCCAAAATAAAGACAACTTAATTAAGTTCTATACCTAAATGTCTAAAAAAAAAAAAAAAAGAATCAGCTCAACATTAAAATTTCATTCGGCTTCTATTGTGCCTGCTTTTGCAAATTCAGCTCAGCTAAAAAGGTTTAGATCTTGGCTGCCGGCACCAGTCCATCATTTGAATCATTTGATCATGACACTTTAGACCTTGAAAATTGAGAAAATCTACGCGAATGGGATTTGTCGGAGTCAGTTGATTGTCAATCAACCCTACTTTACCATCCTTAACAACCTCAAAGAAACTTGGGACAACCTCCATACCGAGAACCAAAACTCCATCTATTCACACCCCGTTCAAAACCCAAAGCCAATAGTCTTCTCACACCCCAAGACAAGCCAAGGCCCAATATCAGCCACAGAAAAACCCCAAACAACGATGAATAGTGAAAAAAAAAATTTAGTCGCTGATGAACTCCATATCAATCATTCAAATTTCTTTGACATGTCTCCAGGAGTCCAAGAATGGTGCAACCACTCCTTTCAATATTACTTTCAAGTCAAAATCATGTATTCTAATCATTCTCAATGGCTTCATGACAGCAAATTAAACAAACAAACATGAAGTCATCTACTGAGAGCGATCCACTAAGATTAAGCACTTTCTGTGCAGTTCTTATACAAAAGCAATTGCTTTTACATTTTAGCATGATGTATGCACAATTATGCAAAGACTTTCTTTCATGGATCAGTATGCCATATTGAACCATGTACTTTTGATAATCAAGGTCAACTTTTGGTGAGTTGGTCATCTTTTGATCAAGGCACTCTTTGGGTAAATTACAAAAACATGGTCTTACAAACCTGACCTTTTACCATAAACTAGCCAATATTTATAATATACATGCAAACCAGTATGGCAACTTGACAACTTTATCTGTGAGTCGGCTATCATCATCTTTGAAAGGTCTTCCATTTGATAACTTTATCCTTTAAAGAATAGGTCCAAACTTGTATTTTGCGGTAACTCAAAATAATGGACTGGAGAGTACTCCATCATTTATGTTTAATTTTTTAAATCTCCTTCTTATCAATTCGTCTTAAAGTCCTTTTGAGTTATTATGATAAACAACCTACTTAAAGTCCTGATCATCCTTCAACCCTTTTCTTTTGTAATGAAATGACCCATCTCATCAAATTTCTGTGAGTCAATGCCTATTACGGTATTATCAAGCTTCAATATGAGAACAAAGGAAGTACAACAGTATGGATTGTATGTTTACCTCAGCCATACCACACCAAAATAGGGAAACCTCCTTTGATTGTGCAGCATCAACATCCTTAATTTGTTCCTTCAACTTCTCATGTACAGCTTCATGCACAGACAGACACATGCAGCAGTATCTTTGTCAGAGAATATGAAAGTTTAAACATAGAAATAAGTCAAATAACTATATGGTAGTCTTACAATTCAAAGAAATTCCATGTAAGTTACATAGAAAGCAACTGAAAAGACGACTCATCCAATCAGCTATCTCCATGCATTTGAAGGAATAACCCATGCACTTTAAGGGACATAGAAGTGCCTCTTTAAAAAAAGAAGGAATACTATTCTCTTTTTGAGTCAAAACTGATGATAAAATTTATGTTGTAGATGACTATCTTTACACTTTATGTTGTCTATATACTGTTTCTTTTACATTTTTATCTTTATCTGTAGACAACCCCTTCTAAGATGCTTTTACATAGAATATTCTTAACTTATCAACTTAAGGAAAAAAATGTAGCAGGAGAAACTAGTGACTCATGATGAAAGAATAAAGTCATGCTTGAGCAAGTTACCTTCTAAACGGGAAAGAAGATGAGATTGAATATATTTTCCATTAATCTTTCTTGAACCAACTGGAATGACAGATTTTGCGTTTTCTTCTGCCAATTTCACCAAAGCCTGCCATCATAACAACTAAAGGAATTATGACCACACAAGTCTCGTACTTTATTCAATCACGTGATGCATGAAAACATAACTTTTAACATGAGCAATTTAATCTAGAATGTATTTCAAGTGCAGGACTTTCTTTAATCTTCTCAACGCCCTCCACAATATTTTTCAATGAAAGTGTTATATGAGTGTAAGTTGGTCCATATGGGTCTGTTTGGTTGGCCCAAGGAAAAAAAAAAAAAAGGATGAAAGTGAAACTTAAGAAAGTAACTACGCTTGTTTTTTCTTTTTCTTTTGTAAGTTTGCATACCAAAATAGTTATGCCCCACAGGGAAAGAGACTTTAAACTTCCTCAGAAATCCCATCATCCCTATTTGACAGAAATTGCGGACCATTAACTTACAAGAACTATTAAACATAATAGAAAACTACTTCGCTGAACCTTCTAGCTAAGCAAACAACAAAACTTAGATATTTCAGGATTCCTTTTCCTGCTATCCAATTTTCCTACTCACTTTTCTTAAGAAATATATTATCCCATAACTTTCTAGACAACCGAATACTAATTTGTTATCTTAAAACAATTAGCTTGTTACTCCTAGGTCTGATTGACCCAAATTATTTGTCTGCCCGGCCACCAATCTTGATCCTATTGGTTTCCCTCTCATGTTTGATGTTTCTATATATTTATTGTTGGACATCTCTGTCTGCTGTACGTCTGTACGCTGCTACAACAACTTGGGCAGCAGCTTCCACTTCTCTCTTATACCAGTTTAAATCTTAAAAGAATTTATCTGTACCGAAAATATCCTAGAACCTCCAGACTTTCTAATTCCAACATGTCTAATAGGATACTTTTACGTAACTATGAAGAATATACCATCTCAAAGCAGTGTGGCTGTGGGACAAAGTTACCTAACCTTGTTGCACTATGGGTCTATGATGGAGTGCTATTAGGAACAGTAAACATAGTGGTTATATATTCACGACATATAGAGCCTATGTTTTGATACGGAAAGATTAAAAAAAAGGATTACTAGTTGAGAATACTTCAAGCAAGACTAGTGTTGAAACCAATCAATTACAGACATCTAAGTAAATGTACTCACGACGGGATATGAGTAAAATGATATCAAAATCAAGAAGATAATTATTTGCTCCTTCCAAAATTGCCCTTGAACTACATCCGTTATTGCAAAACAAATGGATTTGTTATCATATTAAAACTGCCAGACGTGGAAGCAAGAATCCTGATTTCTTGAGACATAGTCACATGTCATAGCAGCATTGATCTCTTGAGACTTCAATTAGTCACATGTGATAACATTAGAATCATGCAATAATTTCAGACAGCAGTCAATTGTAAAAAGTCTAACCTGAATTTCAAGTTCCAAGACAGCAAGTTCACTTTTGAAGTTCACCAACTCATCCTCCTTTATATGCAACTGCACAGACAAGAAATCAAGAAAAACAACGTCAATTTCCAAACTTATTTCTAAAAAATAACATGTGTTACATAGTGCCTATTAAAGCATATTCTCTGTATTTGGAAATGAGTTAGCATTATGCTAACTTCAGCACTCCTAGAAGTTCCACTGGTGTGTTTGTTAAATAGTATACACAAACCTGTCTTTTGAGGAATCGGTTTTGTTGATTGGCTTCACTTAGTTTTGTAATGAGCTTTGTTCTTTCAGAATCAGCCAGTAGGGACTTCAACTGATATATAAATGTAACATGAGTTAGTTTTAGGAATCTTAAAAACTAATATGCTAGTCAACAAGATTGTGTTGTATCAAAGTTCAAAACTAATTAAATCGACGTCACCAATAATCATTAGTATCAGAACTGCAGGCTAAGAGTCTAAGACCACATACGAAACAACACAAGATATAATATTGAGTTAATTAACAATGACAATCTTTGTAACTACGGTATATAGTTAAATACACCTTTTTCAATCGTGTCGTGAATATCCAGAAATGCTAAGCCATTTTTGATTTAGCTAAAGAGGTCTTTGTTTTCATATACTTTGACAGAAGGTTTGAACCATGAAAACAGCATCTGACCAAAACTGGGACATATTTTGTGTCTTGAGCAAGTTTTATCTTCGCAATCAAGGTAATACAAAGTTCTACGGGAAAACAAGCCTAAAAAAATAATAATACACTGATAAGTGAAGAATGAACTAGGAATATGTTAAACTTTAACAACTAAGCTAAGCTGCAAACTGCCACTTCATTTTCTTCAAGACCAATCAAAATTGTTATGAGTCCACATTGTGAACAACTCAAAGTTCAGACCAAATTTAAAACATTTCTGTGTCTACTATAAAATAGCACCATATGGGAATTCTTAATAAGCCAAAGGGCAGCTAGGAATGAGACACGAAGGAAAAAGGGAACTCCAAGCATTTGAATGTTGTCAAGGATCTTTTTTTAGTAAATTGTTCTGACCAGTTCCAAGATCCATTGCCATATTTTATTCCAATTTCTAGATTTCATCAAACCACTTTAAAAAGATAGATGGATTAGGACAGTGGAGAGTATAAGTATGAAACAAAGGATGCCAACTTCTCTTTGTAATTGAATTTACAGTGTACAACACATTAGTGCATGATTTTACCTCATTGCTTCTTAAAGGTTGAGCAAGAAGCTCCTGCCCTGAATCTTTAAGTTCATCATTGCTACCATAAGCTTCTGGTGGTTCTGATGATGATTCCTCCAAACTAGTGGGAATTGAATATCTTCTCCACAAGACATGATTCAGGGAATGCTCCCCGGTGAACACTTGAGAATTTATCAACCTCTGAAAGCCCAACTTTAATTTCCAAGTATCCATAGTATATGGAGGTGGGTGGATGTTTTTCCAATCCAATTTTCTTGAATTTTTGCTCGACAACCACAACACTTGTTTGTCAAGGCAACACCTATCCGGACAATGAAAGAAATAAAAATAAAATTCACAAATGCTTAACTACAACAGTAATTCAGTGAAACTGGAAAGACTAAAATCGAGATTATGTTATTATATTCAGTAAATGCTAAACTGAGCAGATTTGCAGCTTAAGAGATAAAGATGGAGAATTTATGAGTTCATGCCATGAAAGTTGGTAAAGTAAAACACTTTTTTGCTGAAATGGAGGAATCAACTGGAATTATGTATAAATGTGAAGAAAGCTAACCTCGTACTGCCTGTGTCCATGTTTGATAGATTAGAACTCCTGCAAAATAGAGGACAAGAAAAGGGTCACAATTCTAACTCCCACCCACCCACCAATAGTTAATTTACTCCGCAACCAAGTTCAACGAAGAATCATCCATCATCATTAAGAAAACCACAACTGGTAAAACCTCCAATATTGTCATTAATTTTGAACCTTTGTTTAATTACTTTCCCCTCAAATGGAACCAATTGTAGTAATAACTTTAACAGCATCAATTAGGGTTCTTATTCAGAAAATGTTAGATACAAAATTCCAAATACTTTCATTTTCCATATTGATGAACTCCCAGAAACAAAAATGGTTCTTTTTCAATGAATTGAGATTAAACCCATTAATTAAAACAGAAAATAAAGAAAAGGACTTACTGAGAGATAATCCCAACTCTCAAGCAGCAGGGCAGTTCTGTGAGAGGGAGAGAGAGAGAGAGAGAGAGAGAGAGCAGGTGCCTACCGTCTAGTGATGTGGAGCAGCGGAGCCGTGTATGCGAAACTAAATGAAGGAATATATGAGAACAATGAAAATATGAAATGATGCCACGTGAAACTATAACCTTTGCTTTTTTTGTCTGGGGAATGAAATTTGCACCCCCAAATTTACAAACCATACCCCCCATTTATTTTTTTAATAATATTTCATGCATCTCTTTTTGTACTTCCCAAAACACTCTCAAAATCAGATTTTCTTTTTTCTTTTTCTTTTTCTTCTCCCCCCTCCTCTCTCTCTCTCTCTCTCTCTTCCCGATCTTCTTGAAAAACTTGTGGGCTACACTCGGGCTCTCCGTTGAACTTGAACACGAATCTCCGTTCGGGTTGGGTCCGGACGCTCAAGAAGAACTGCGACTGAGCCAACCCGGACCCGTTCTTCCCACCAATCCCAATCCAGCCGTTCTGGTACACCACGGGTAACCCGGCCCAGGAGCTTGGCAGAGTTAAGGCCGCAAGTGGCGTCGCGGCTGCCAGTGTAGATCGAGATGGAGAGGCTGGGGCGCTTGGAGGCTTGGTGAGGTTGAAGCAGGCTTTGAGAGAGTGCGAGCGGGCGGCATCGTGGTCGACGATGAGAGCGACGGAAGCATATTTAATCTTGGTTTTATCCATTTTGGGTTCGTCGACAACCGCCAAACCTCTGCAAATTCAAAGCCTTCTCTAGCCAGAATCCATACATTCTTTATCTCTTTTGCCCTTATCCGTCTTCCTTTCGTTTCCCTTCTTCTTCAGCATGTTTTGGTTTTCTGTCTAGTCAAGGAAAAAGATTGGATTTTGTGAATTCATGATTTGATTGGGAGCTGAATGCAGTGAAATTTTAAGTTGAGTGTAAGAAAGATGCTAGCCTTGAATATGTTTATTGGTGATTTATTTATTTATTTAGGGTTTGGGTTTTGGTACTTAAATTAGGAATTTAGCAATTAATTTGGGGCATTTGAGTGATAAAGTTTGAATCTTGTTGAGGGAATTTGTGGGTTTGTGTTGAGGAATTTACAATTTGGAAGAGAGGTGACACTGACAATGTGATGTTGGACTTAACAGGATCTCATTCTGGACAGGTTGAATTTAATAATCTCCATTGCTGGAGGAGCATAGATGTCACGCCCCGAATTTTGAATAATAAATTCGAATCCGAAACATGAATTAAACAAACGACACTTCACACCTCTCAATATTACATAAACCAAATCTTCAAGTTATTAGTCTGAGTCAGTCAGTCAGTTTGGATTTCTAGTGTGAATTCCAGTGGCCATTTCTGTGTTAAAGATGTTGTCCAAACTCATTGTAACCAGTTCGGTATTAATGAAGTTTCTTCGTGATAAAAAAAAAAAAATCTGCAAGTTATTTATTACAGCAACTCTTACCGATCAAATTGTAAGGCTCAATGAGCATAACTCACCTCACAAATTCAAAAGTTGTAAAACCAAAACAAATACTCTAAACCGCACGATCACCGCCCTGATTCTCTTGACCTGCCGGATTACCCGCTACACAATTTGAATAGTGTACCGGGATTGCAACAACACCAAACCCGGTAAGCTTTTGACAGCTCGTATGAGTAAACAAGAAAGAACGGTTGATTTATTATATCACAATTCTTTTAACTCAAGTAAACAACAACAATCTCAAAATCGACAAGAAAATGTCAAGCCAACTCACGGGAAAACAACAAGGAATATATTCCCACAGATCACCACACAGGTACTCATAAATTGTCTCCTCATCTCCCACAACCTCAAAATAGCATAAATAATTGAAGTGCACAACGTCACTTCAAGCATCAATCAACTCACATTTCACAATGACCACCCAAAAACGACTAAACTTCTCCTCTCCAATATATACTCATGGGCATACGATAAGTATATTAATCCCCCATGCAGTATGTTATACTCCAGGGCATACGATAACTCACATTATCCCCCTAGCAGTATAGTGTACTCAAGGGCATACGATAACTCAAGGTTGTCCCCCAAGCAGTACAAAGACAGACAGACTAGAGCTCTAACTGAATCGTAACTTGTCACCTTGGCCAAGGTTCAATCTTACGATAATACCTGTCTCAATCCTCGATAAGACAAACACACTCAACTCCAACTTTTAACTCATCTCAACAACTCAACTATCGCACTTTACTCAATTACTCTTTATTATAATCAACTCAACATATTAGATAAATTATATCTTCTAAAGAGTAATGCTAGAATTGATAAATTAATCAAATCAATTCCACACTTCCCAAATGCCACACCATCTAATATATTTTCCACATAAATATATATATACGTAGTCACCCACTCATGAATGACCACTAATACCAACTATAGTTCACACAAGAAAATCGGGAAATTCATTTTGTATAATTAAATCATTTTACTTACCTATGGACCATAGTTGATCAAGTCCATATGATTTAAAACAAATATTTATTCTATAAATATTTTCACACAATTACAATAGAAATAAAGTAATTAAAAGTACTCGGTTCGTAATATGAACCATGTGAGGTTTACTCACCTCTAATCCCGCTGCGTCTTCTTAGCAGCTCAAAATACGATTCACAATCACCAACTCAAACCGTCAGTCACCTAATCAGATACGATCTTAACTTAGCAAATCATTCATAAACCACACAAATACTACAATCCAACGGTCGGATTCTAAATTAATGATGATCCAACGGTCAGATCGTAATTAAACGATGATCCAACGGTCGGATCGAAATTAAACGATGTTCCAACGGTCGAATCCTCACAGATCGCCCTTAGGATCATCCTCCTAAATTATCACGAAGATCCAACGGTCGGATCTTCCTGAATCGTCCTTACAAACATCTCCACAAAATTTTATGAGAATCCGACGGTCGGATTCTCACGAATCACATTCCGAATCACTATTTCACAATTATACGAAGATCCAACGGTCGGATCTTCGCCCGTGACCTCACAAAGTCCTCGGAATAGTCATACGATCAACATATTAAAATTTGAAGTAAAATTTGAAGCAAATTTCACCCCCTCCTCTTTTTCCTTATGTTTTCTTAATCTTTTATTTTAGGCCATGAAAAATGAAGCCCTAAGCAGCGGCGGTGCAACCACAGGCCTACAACTTACCCATGACGGTGCCGCCGTATTCCGCTTAGGAAAACGAAAATGTGGAGTGTTGGAGACTTGGAGTTGCCAAAACCAAAATTCTCTTTTTTTTTTTTTAATTTACACCTTTTAACCCTATTGATTAAAGTTTTATTATTATTTTTGTCTTTGCTGAAGATTAAAATTCTAAATTCATCTGTGTATTATCATTCGAATGAAAGGTTTACCCCTTTTTCTTGGTTTTAGAAAGCCACTTTCACATTTCAAAAAAAATATTCTCTGATTTCAGACTATGGTACACGTTGTAGTTCGGGTTAATGTTTTTTTTTTTTTGAGTAATAGTCAACCACTTTATTAATAACAATAAGAAATATTACAACTTGTAAATGTAGAAACTATAACAAAATGAAATATAACAAAAACAATACTAGATGCCACAAGGCATCGAAAATAAAACCTGACAAGGATATTAAGGGATGCAATAAAGCATTTGATGAAGTACCGGGCAGACCCTGAACTATGTAAAACAGTACCAATAGTATGGTCAACCATACTTCTACGTAAAGGTATACGTCGAATAGAGGGTAACCTTCTATCAAGGTAACTGGCGGTAGACTGACCTTACCTACTCCACGCAAAATAATACATCGAATAGAGAGTAATCTTCTACCTCAGTAGCCGAAATTCCAAATCCAAAATGCAGCAGGAAAATGAGCCCACAAAAATTCCCCTGGATGCCAAATATGAAACCAAACAGAAGATAAAGCCTAAGCAAAGGCCCATCATGAATAGTCCAACCAAAAAGAGGCCCAGGTCCACAATTACGCACCCAAAGACTCTCTGGGCACCCGCACCTGCCTTGAACATGACCTCAGCCAATGCTCCGCCTTCCCTCGCCTGAAATAACTCGTCCAGGTTCTGTCCACTCAACTCCAAGCACAACCACCCATGCCACCAGTCTTACAGCCTCATCTGAGGATATTCCAACCGTAGAGCCCCACGCCAGCACCGGATTGCCTCACTTCCATCTCGCGCTTAAGCCGAAGTGTCGCATCGCCATCACCTACGACCTGCTGCACTGCTGTCGCCTATTAAAGCTGCCGTATCCTCCTTCTAACATGATCTGGGGAGAAGAAACCAGAATCAGAACTCGGCGCCCACTCCCATTCCAGAATCTAAACTTTGCTGGAAGTCTCCGTCAAACTCAGCTTCATTCGCACCTGAATTGGGCAAAGTCGCCCGACTCTTGGTGTCGTCCGGATCTAGGAGGGCAGTGCTGCATCTTCTTCTCCCCATTGAACAGAGGAGCCACAATAAAAAAGGATATGAAAGGAGGAGGTTACCACAGGCCAAGGTGCGAACCATGACCTAATATAAGGCACGAGTTTAGTCATGCGCGACAGAACCGACACTGAAGACGGTATCTGAGCAGTACTCCATCGATGATGGAGGAAGGTACAAAGAGGCCGGAGGCTGCGCTCTCCCAAACCTAGCAGAGCCAAGCAGGTAGGTATTTTCATCGCACCTACATAGTTCGGGTTAATGTTATTAGTTCATATGACATGTACTTGTTGTTGATGGATTCCCTTGATTTAATGTTATTAGGGCTACACACAGATTAGGTTTATAATTATTATTTATTGATTCTCTTTAATTTAATTAATTTTTTTTTACCCATGTAATGGTCCTCACCAAATTCGAATTATATTATTAACTCTTTTTTTTTTAGAAAGAATTATATTGTTAACTTGGATCACCACATGACAATACCATGTGATAATCTAAGACCATAGAATAATTACTCACACACTTCACTCTCTCCCATCACTCCATGCCAAAGGAAGAGAGCTCCATTTCTCTTTTATTCACACTCTATTCATATTTTTGTTACATTTTTTTTTGTTAGACGGAGAATTTAAGTCAAATAAAACATATAAACTTTTATAATTATATTTTCGAAATATAAATTCATAACTATAGCCAAATCTAGGAGACATAATAAATATATATGAACTTGTGGTCCGTAATTAAATTAAATCAAGGGAATCCATCAACAA